>JAJPCS010000092.1:261922-274494 GCA_021164005.1 Willisornis vidua nigrigula | reverse complement strand
TCTGCAACTTCAATTTCCCCTGGCAGAGCTTGAGCCCATCGTGCCCCCTTGTCCTATTGCTGAGTGCCTGGGAGAAGAGACCAACCCCCACCTGGCCACAACTTCCCTTCAGGCAGTTCCAGACAGTGCTGAGGTCACCTCTGAGCCTCCTCTTCTCCAGGCTGAACACCCCCAGCTCCCTCAGCCTCTCCCCACAGCACTTGTGCTCCAGTCCCTTCTCCAGCCTCGTTGCTCTTCTCTTCTCAGTTGGGTTGGAAGAGACCTCTGAGATCATCAAGTCCAACCCTTGATCCAACCCCACTGTGATCACTCTGGCACTCCGTGCCCTGGGCTGGTGATCACAGTGGGGTTGGATCAAGACATGGTGGATTCTCTGTCCCTGGAGGTGTTTAAGAGGACACTCAGAGCCACATCCAGTCCCTTCTCCAGCCTCGTTGCTCTTCTCTGGCCCCGCTCCAGCCCCTCAATCTCTTCCCTGAGCTGAGGGACCCAGAACTGAACACTTCAGCTGCTCCTTCCCCTGCCCAGGGCAGCCCCACAATTCTCAGTGGCTGCTGCCAGCTCAGCAGGGAAAGATTTAAACCTGGATTTTCTTGCCCCATAACTTTTCATTTCTTGCTTGTCAGTGCCTGAGATCTTCTGAATTCTGCAGGAGCAAGAGACACTGCCAGCAAATCTTAACACCTCAGCAAGATTTGCTGTTCCCTCTGACACACAAGGAAATGTTTTTCCAAGTGAGTTGGGTCCTTTCAGGCAGCTGAGGTTACAGTGTCAGTTTGTTGTTGAGTCACTGTTTTCTGGTGGGAAAAGGCACAGATTTCCATGGATTTTTTAGGGCTTTTACCACTTACTGTAATAATGTTGGAGTTGGAGCACCATCAGAAACTTTGGGCTCAATATGCTTAGAGGGGAGAGTTGTTCCTGCCTTGATGTTCCCCCTTTGCAATACACTCATTTATCTTTAAAACTTGGGTAATTCTTGTAGTATTTTCTGCAGTTTAACTGGTTTATACCACACAGATTCCCTGAGTTATTCCACAAGAATGAATCCTTAGCTGAATGGGAATTCCCCATGGAGGGTAACAGAGCCTGAAATAGCTCCAGGATGTGGAGCTGTCACTGTCTCCCTGGGCGCTCTCACCTCCTGCATCACCCCCACACACTGAGCCCATTCCAGGCTCCCTGAATCCCAGTCCTTCTTCCCAACACTTTCCTTCAGGGACTTCCTGAATGGCTCCAGGCTGCCCCTGGATCCCTGGAATTGTCCAAGATCAGGATGGAGCACCCTTGGACAGTGGGAGGTGTCCCTGCCATGGCAGGGGTGGCACTGGGTGGGCTTTGGGGTCCTTCCAACCCAACCCATTCTGGGATTCCTGACACACACAAGGACAAGGAGCCCCCACAAACCTGGGCTCAGACACACCAGACAGAGTTTTGTCCATATTCAAACCCAGACACTATTAATTCATTTTTATGACTTTCCTCCCTTTGCTGTTCTGCCACTGCAGCCCCACATCCATCTCTCCTCTCTGTCCACAGTTGTTTGGGCTCCTGAAACTTCCTGATCCTCTCAGCCCCTGAACCAAATCCCATCCATATTCACCTGTGTATCCTCTCTATTGCTGTGACTTCTCCTCACCATTTTCTTATTTCACATCAATAACAATCCTATAAACAAACAATACAATTCCCTCATTCTCTGGCAATAATTCCTCCCACTGGGAACCTCCTGACCTAAAGCACTTCCAGTTCTCCTCCCAGGAGGGTTTGATCTCCTGACTTTCATCTCCTCTGCCCTGACCAGCTGTGCCACAGGTGGGAGAGCTGAGCTGTGCTCCCTCCCTGCTCCTCATCCATTATTTATCTCCTTCCCAGGAATTGTGGGCAGGCC
Organism: Willisornis vidua nigrigula; assembly: GCA_021164005.1. Taxonomy (NCBI): domain Eukaryota; kingdom Metazoa; phylum Chordata; class Aves; order Passeriformes; family Thamnophilidae; genus Willisornis; species Willisornis vidua. The sequence goes on along the minus strand of JAJPCS010000092.1, from coordinate 272,603 downwards.
TGGATCCCACTGGGCTCTCACTGAAGGCACAGACAAGTGACTGGGAAACAACCATGACACAGAATAATCCAATTTTAGATCCAAATTTACCCCGACACAGAATGTGTGTAAAGTATGAACAATGTTCAACACAGCAAAACCTTCTCATGTCAAAATGCACCCAGTGCAAAGCACAAAACTGTCACTCCTTCATCTCCAAGCAACTTCACCAACCTCAACCTGACTGTGAGGAATTTAACTACCCATTTCCAAAATCTGGACAATTCCCTCAGTTCAACTTCAACAGCCTTGGAAGAAGAATTAAAAAAAAAAATCACAAAACACAACCAGGAGTCGACTCAAAGTTTAGATCCCACAGGGACTGTTTTAAACTCCATTAATAATTTCAAGATCCCCCTTTTTGGGGTTTCTGACAATTTGGTTAAGAAGCCACAAATTGCTGCTGCATTTGGGAAAAGAAACTCCATTTTCAGGAGTGCTTAAAATCCATATGAATAATGAACACTGAGGTAAGTCTGGTGAACACATAAATCAGAGCACACAAGATACAAAGACAACAAAGAAATTATTTGTTAGCACTTTTAGGGTAATTGTGTGGACTGATAAGTGTATTATTTAGTATTTTGAGGGATGATAATACAACTATTTAAAATATATAAACATTTTAACTGAACTTGTAAATAAGAAGGAAGATTAATGGAAATAAAGGTATTGAGTTATTGATATTATTTATTGGTATTACAGGCATTATATTGATTAAAAATGGGCTTTTCAATGAGAAGAAGCACCAAAATGACTGAAGAAGTTTCAAAACAGGCTGTGACAGGAGGGGAGACATCAGGAAAAATCCAACATTCCCCAACCCCAAGGCAGCCACTCAGCAGCTTCCAAAAAGCTGCTCAAACCTTCAAAACCCAACTGCTCCTCAGAAGAACTGAGAAAATCTCAAACCAGGAGCTCCAGGGACAAACCCCCATAAAAAAAAATCACACATGAAGGGCTGGGAGGATTTGGAGAAACTTCAAGAGGTGACAGAGTGTGTTTCCAGTGCTGTTCAAAGGGAGTCACAGCCCTGAAGGAGCACACCATGAAAATTACATCAGAGACCCCAGAACTGAGAAGCAAAGCCCTTTTCCATGTGCTGCTGTCCCCAGGAATGGCACAGGGGATGGGAGAACTCTGTTGGATAAGCCTGGATTTGCACTGGCCATGCAGAGATCCTTCCACTTGGAACCCTCCTGGGTGCAATTCCACCTGGAGCTCTGAGGGCACACAGAGACCTCAGCCCTGGGAGCTGCCAGGAGGAGAGAGCAAGGCTCCCACAGTGCCCCAGTTCAGCAGGTGGGACCAGTTTATCACTGTGTGGGTGTGACTAAAGCTGTGCATTCTAAACCCTCTATTCAATTCCCATGAACTGTTACCAATGGACCATTTGCAGCAGCTGCCCAGGGCACACCTGACCCCTCAGGCTGGGAGCTGGGTGGGAAAGAGCCCTGGGAGACAGGGGAGTGTTCCAAGGTGGGTGTGACAGAGCCCTGAGAGATAGGGGAGTGTTCCAAGGTGGGTGTCACAGAGCCCTGAGAGACAGGGGAGTGTTCCCAGGTGGGTGTGACAGAGCCCTGGGAGACAGGGGAGTGTTCCAAGGTGGGTGTCACAGGTGAGACAGGGGAGTGTTCCAAGGTGGGTGTCACAGAGCCCTGGGAGACAGGGGAGTGTTCCAAGATGGGTGTCACAGGTGAGACAGGAGCTGGGAGAACTCCCGTCCAGGGAGTCCTTGGCACCTCCACACCCACCTGAGGGCTCAGCTCTGCTCATGGGCCAGCAACGATTCCAAAATCCCCCCTGACTCACAGAGTCAGATCCCCCAGTGTGGAACTCCCTGCCCTGGGGGAGGCACTGGGTGCTCCCACCTGGACCTGAGTGGAGAGAATCCTGGGGGTTTGGGGACCTCTGGCACCACTCATTGGATCCAGAGGAGGAGCAGACCCTGGACAGGAGGAGCCCACCACTCTGACCAGACTGTGACATCATCTGCACCAACAGGTTTGTCCCTTCCTTTTCCTTTGGACTCGGGGGAACCACGTGGGGCTCAGCACAGGGGCCACCAAACCCCCCTGTGTTTGTGCCCCAGGGGGTGGGTTACACTGCTGGGGTTGGGGGTTAAACCCAATTTCTCTTTGTGCCATTGCATTGATTGTGATATTGTTGTTAAATTGTAACTCTGCCTTATAATCTCTTTTGTGTTGGGTTCATTTCTCCTGCTGGTTTCCCTTTAAATCAACACACAGAGCATTTAAATAAATCAGAGCTCCATCCAGGCTGAGGCTGCTGAAGCTCCACAGCTCCACATCCCAGGGGAAATGGATATATCCCAGCACTGTGGCTGTTTTGTGCAAGGAAAGTCAACCTGAGAACTGCCCAGAGACTTCAAGAGTCCAGAGTTGGTCTGAAAGAGCTGAAGGTTCTCACCAAAAAATTAAGACTAAGAGGAATAATCAGCAACTCTTATTTGCTGGAGGGTTTAAGGAGGTCTGAGGGATCTCCTACCAGGAATCTCTTACTTATGGAGGGAAATACAAAAGGAGGGAAAAAGCCAATCTATACCCAGTGCAGATGGACTTGATTAAATGCACTTGCACCTCATTCAAACACAACCTCTCACTCTTGCAAACACCAGAACACACTCATTTATATCAGAATATTCACAACCCAACACCAGCAATGCCCTAATACAGGGGATTATCTTGTTTCTACAGCTTATTAAATTACAGAATTCAAACATTAATCTAAAAATGTGTTGGTTGCACAAGAATTCTCGACTTCAATCAATGCAAAGTTGAATGAATGAACACAACAATTTCCCCTCCGTGAATATTTGAAATCTTGGCAATCAATTTGTGATTGGCCAAACGTTATTTCCATCCTGCAGGAAAGCAAATCCTGCTCTCAGAAGGTTCTCAGAACCTGTGCGAGTTCTCAGGAGGCTCCCCCAGGCATTCTGGGCTGCACCAACACACCTTCAGCTCCACGAACACAAAATATTCTGTTCCACTTCCAAACGTTCAGTCTTTGAAGACAAAAACAGGCAGTGAAAGGGGTCAGGTTGGGGTTTCTGGTTTGGTTTGGTTGGTTTGAATGTTTATAATTGTTTTAAAAGTAGGGACAAAGTCATCACACCTTATTTAGACACTCAGGATAGAATAATATATTATATATATTTAAATAGATTTTAAATATAGAAATACATGTTTAAATAGATAAATATATACTTATATATATGGTCTATACTGACATATAGAGTAATATTCTTTAATTCTTAGAATTATCACAGAATCTCTGTATCATTCTTAAAATCTTAAATGCAGCAAGAACATTCTTAAATATATCCCTAAATATTCTTTAATTCTTAAAATTATCACAGATTCACTATGTCATTCTTAGAATGATGTAAATATATTTAAATTACATATCTAAATAATATAAAAAGAATGATATAAATATATTTAAATATTTATAAATTACATATTTAAATAATATACAAAGATGTAATATCATGTATTTATATATTAAAATATATTTTAAATATAGAAACATGCTTAAATATATAAATATATGCTAATATATGATATATACTAACATATATAGTAATATATAATATTCTTTAATTCTTAAAATGATTACAGAATCATTATAACATTCTTAAAATGATATAAATATATTTAAATATATAAAAATTACATATTTAAGTAATATAAAAGATATAATAATATATATTTATATATTTTAATATATTTTAAATATAGCTATATGGTTAAATGCATTAATATACACTAATATATGGTATATACTAACATATAGACTAATATATAGTAATATTCTTTAATTCTTAAAATGATTATAGAATCATTGTATCATTCTTAGAATGAGATAAATATAATTAAATATATATGAATGACATATTTAAATAATATAAAAATATAATAATTTATAATGTATTTATATATTTAAATATAGAAATACATGTTTAAATATAGAAATATATACTAATATATGCTATATACGAACATATATACTAATATACAATAATATTCCTTAATTCTTAAAATGATTATAGAATTATTATATCATTCTTAGAATGATATAAATATATTTTTATATATATAAATTACATATTTAAATAATACAAAAAATGTAATAACATATCATGTATTTATATATTTAAATATATTTTAAGTTTAGATATATATGTTTAAATATATAAATATATACTAATATATGCTATATACTGACATATATACTCATACATGGTATATACTAATGTATGGTATATATTAACATATAGTATATAGTAATATATGGAATATACTAACATATAATATATACTAATATATGGTATAAAACAATGTATGGTGTATATTAACATGTAAGATACACTAATACATGGTCTATACTGACATATATATTAACTTATGGTATATATCAATATAATATATACTAATATATGGTATATACTAACATATATAATAATATATGGTATATATTAACATAAAATATATACTAATATATGGCATATAGCAATGTATGGTGCATATTAACAAATAATATATACTAATATATGGTCTATACCAACATATATACTAATATTTGGTATAGTCTAACATATATATTAATATATGGTATATATTAACATATAATATGTACTAATACATGGTGTATATATTAACATATAGTATATACTAATATATGGTATATACTAGAATATATTAATATATGATATATATTAACATATAATATATACTAATATATGGCATACAGCAATGTATGGTGTATATATTAACATATACTATATACCAGTATATGCTATAAACTAATATATATCCCAATATATGGTATATTCTAACATATATATTAATATATGGTATATATTAACATATATCCTAATATATGGCATATAGCAATGTATAGTGTATTTATTAACATATATTATATACCAATATATGCTATAAACTAATATATAATATATATTAACATGCAGTATATAGTTATATATATAATATATTCTATACATTAATATACATACTCCCATATACACTACATACTGATATATGGTCTGCACCAACACACAAACTCCCTTCCAACCCAAACCCTTCCCTGGTTCTACAACACCTCAATGATTGAGACATTTTATTATTTGTAGTCACCCTCTGACCTGCCCATCTCAAGACAAGGCACTGAACGTTTCACTGAGCCTTGTCTGTCTTTAATAAAAAAACCCCAACAAACCCCACCCCAACAAACCCCAAACAAATCAGGCTGGAACTTCTCTAATTACAAAATCAAACATGAGAATTTTCCTGTGACATTTTCGATATCTGCAGTGATGAACTCCTGCAACAGACACAGAATATGACAGAAAATCATTATGCAAGTTCACCAGCGATGAGCTCCAACCCTTTCTGGCACATTTCAGCTCCGACAGCAGTCAGGGGTTTTTTTCCCCTCATTATAAATGGGAAAAGTAAAGATATCATGAAAAGGCCACTTAAAAGCAAAGCAAAATAAAGGAATGCAAATTTCTCCTGGAGTTACACAAGTGCCAAGAATGCTCCCAGCCTGCTAATCTGCTGTTTGTTGCTGGCATGTTCTGCTCTTTGCCTCAGCCCTGCCTGTGCAACGCTGGGAACTCCAGAACGTGTGTCTGGGAAGGGCTGAGTGGGACAGGTGAGTCAGGTGGCACTGCCACGGCTCAGACCTCACCCATCCCACCACCAACCCCCCCAGGAGCCCCTGTTCTCACCCACTGCTCAGCCCAGCCCTCTCCCAGCAGGAGAGCGGGGCCAGAGAAGAGCAACGAGGCTGGAGAAGGGACTGGATGTGGCTCTGAGTGTCCTCTTAAACACCTCCAGGGACAGAAAATCCACCATGTCCTGATCCAACCCCACTGTGATCACCAGCCCAGGGCATTCAGTGCCAGAGTGATCCCAGTGGGGTTGGATCAAGGGTTGGACTTGATGAACTCGGAGGTCTCTTCCAACCCAACTGAGAAGAGAAGAGCAACGAGGCTGGAGAAGGGACTGGAGCACAAGTGCTGTGGGGAGAGGCTGAGGGAGCTGGGGGTGTTCAGCCTGGAGAAGAGGAGACTCAGAGGTGACCTCAGCACTGTCTGGAACTGCCTGAAGGGAAGTTCTGGCCAGGTGGGGGTTGGTCTCTTCTCCCAGGCACTCAGCAATAGGACAAGGGGGCACGATGGGCTCAAGCTCTGCCAGGGGAAATTGAAGTTGGAGAGCAGAAAGAAATTGTTTGCAGAGGGAGTGCTCAGGCATTGGAATGGGCTGCCCAGAGAGGGGGTGGATTCCCCATCCCTGGAGGGTTTTCAGCTGAGCTTGGCCATGGCACTGAGTGCCATGATCTGGTAAAGGGACTGGAGTTGGACCAAGGGTTGCACTTGATGATCTCGGAGGTCTTTTCCAACTCAATCCATTCTGTGATTCTATGGATGTGGCACTGAGTGAGAATCCACCATGTCTTGATTCAACCCTACTGCGATCACCAGCCCAGGGCACAAAGTGCCCTGGGCTGGTGATCACAGTGGGGTTGGATCAAGGGTTGGACTTGCCGATCTCAGAGGTCTTTTCCAACCCAATCCATTCTATGATTCTGTGATTCCACCCCTGCCTTAGGCAGGGACACCTCCCACCAGCCCAGGCTGCTCCAACTTGGCCTTGGACACTCCCAGGGATCCAGGGGCAGCCACAGCTTCTCTGCCCAACCTGTGCCAGGGCCTGCCCACCCTCCCAGCCATCAATTCCTTCCCAACATCCCATCTAAAACTACTTCTTTTCAGTTTAAAGCCATTCCCTGTATCCTGTCCCTCCATCCCTTGTCCCCAGTTCCTCTCCAGCTCTCCTGGAGCCCCTTTAGGCTCTGGAAGGGGCTCTCAGGTCTCCCTGGAGCCTTCTCTTCTCCAGGGGAACAGTGGAGATGTGTCAGGGATGTGCTGCCCTCCAGGTGAGGCACAGACACTGCACACTCTGAGGACAGAGTTTTATTTCTTGGGAAAAGGCTGTTCTCACACCAGGGTAAGAATGCACAACAGTTACCTGGACAGAGAGGACACACAAACAAAAACTACTTGTAAGGGATGAGTTGACTCAGAACACTTGAAAAAAGAGCAGAAAAAAGTGGGGTTTTTTTTGTTTTTCAAGAACAGATGTGTTTTATTATCTCCTGCAAGGTGACACCTGGCTCTGCTCCCAAAGGCAGGCACAGACCTGTGCATGTTCAAGCTCCTCACCTGGCCCCCATTCCCTCTCCTGTAAAAAATCCCCAATTCTCTACCCATTGCAAAAGGGGATTTTTTTGACCAAAAAATGTTTTGAGACTGTTGGTTTCACGTTTTCATCTTTTTAACTGAGTTCTACTTGTTGATGTAGAGACTCACTCAAAGGTCAGTACTCAGAAGTTGTTAAACCAACACCCATCAGTCTAATTCAGCACCTCGAGCACCAAAACAACAGATTCATTAAAGCATTAATTCCCAGAGATGATAAATAACCTCACTGTGAGAGGATTTTTTAAGCTATGTTGATATCTGAGATTATTTAGACAGCCCAGTGACAATCATGAAAAACATATTGTGCTTTGAGAGTGTCTTCCTTATATTTAGATATTAGTAATTAAAAATGTGTCCTGAATTCTTTCCTTGCAGCACAAAAACAGCAAAAAGCAGCAAAACTTTGCCTTATGATTTTTTGCTGTTAATTCCTCTCATGAATACATCATGTCTATAATTAAGATGTTTAATTATTGCCTAACATCTTGATTTAGGATGGCAAGAACAGCAGCCACAATTCCCCCTCCCCTTTACCAGACCAATCCATGTCTGTCCTTTCAGCTCTGACACCTTTAAATTCACCTTTAAATTCACCATTTTATCCAGGACAGGAACACGTGACAAACCCCAAACCACCAGGGGCAAATCCTTCTGCCTCCAAATCCACCTCAAAATTCCCACTACACCAATCCACAAGTTCCTATTTATTATCCAGATGTGATAAATCCAAGAGGACACCCCCCAGCACCTTCTGAGATCTCTTTTATTAGTGTCTAATTCAGGACAGAAATAACATAATGTAGTTTTCAGAGACTCCACATTTCTAATCCCAGCCCTGATTGGAGCAAGTTATTTAATCTCTCTCAGCTGCCACTTTGGCAAATGACATTTTTTTTCCCTGACTCTCAAGTCACTACGAGGAGGCAGAAATAGATGCAGCTTTGACATCACTAAAAACACAACAAAACCAAAATACCACGAGAGATAAAACCCAAACGAGGAGCTCTGAAGGTCTGATAAAATAATTACAGCAGAGGAAAACAATGTGAGGATATTCAGAAGTGAAGCTTTTATTCCTAGTCACAGTATAAAATCGAGATGTTTGTCTTAATTTTCACGTTCCCTGAAGACCAAAAAACCCAAAATCCAACGTTAGGATTTTTTTCCTGCTGTTGCTTTTCCACTCAGGAAGGTTTTGGGTCTGTTTGTGTTCCTGGAAACACTGGCACAAGGTTATCTTTACAACCAAAAGAGTTCCAAATTGATCTTTCCAAGCTAATCTGTGCTCCTGCATGGATGGGGCTGGTGATCCACTGTTTAAAAAGAGGGAATTGTGGTTGGAATTCCCTCCTCTCCACTTCCCTCCTCCCAGTTTTCACCTTTCCATGCACAGGCATCGCCACAGACCTCCTTTATTTGTAATCCTATTTTTGTCATACAAAGTATCATTTACATAATGCCCAATTAAACACGTGACTGCAGGGAACAATCCACAGTCCCCCTTCCCAACATTCCACAAAATGCCTCCTCTCCCAGCACATCCAGAGAATTTATGGAAACTCACAGTCCATTCATTCCCTGTGACACTGGTAAACAAATTAATGTGGGATTTAATTGCTTTGTCTCTTCAGCTCCGAATTGCCTTTTAGTGATATTTATCTGAAATTATGATCAGCAGAGAAAATAAATTGTCCTGGAGCTCAGAGGGCTGGGGCTGGTTTGAGGTTGGCACTGCCACCATTATTAATCTGAATTCCACTTCAGGGGAGGAGGAGGAGGAAACCTCATCAAGGATTTCTGCAAATGCTGCTTTTCTGCTGTCTCATGTTTCCTGCAGTATTGGACTCACAGGCAGTCTCTTTTTTCCCCCCAGAGTTATTTATTTATTTATTGCATTGCTATAAAGCATTTCTTTCTCTCTCTCTTCTACCAGAAACCCATTTCTAAGCAACGTTTTGGGGTTTTTTTATCCAGTGAAACACAAAATAATCCAATCTCTGTAGCACCTGATCCACAACCAACGCTGAGAAACAAACACAACTGAAATAAAAACATTCCTTAATCATTATTATATAATTCCTCCTGCCTCAGTATTAGCACAGATCATTAAAACCCCCAAAAATGCAAATATTGGTGTGCAAAAGAGCAATAACCCATCAGCCAGAGCAAAGTTGGGATGGGGATGGAGCTGAAAAAAGGGAGCTGTGCATTCCTGACAAACCTGCACATTTCCCAAATTCCTGAAAATTCTGATTAAAACAGATCAGAATTACACCCACAAAGGTAATTACCCCTATAAAGGTAAAATTATACCCCAGAATTACCCCTATAAAGGTATAAACCACCCCTGCTCTGCCCCTGCCCCTGGGAAGCACCTTCAGCAGCAGAATAACACCAACTTGTGTATTTTAAACAAAAGACACAATGAAGGAACAAATTTGTGTATTTTAAACCAAAGACACAACTAAGGAACGGAATGTCCCAAACGGGGCAGAATTAGCTTTGAAATTCTGATTTCCACCAGAAGGTCCCCCCTCCCTTCCCACTTGCCTGCTTTGGGATTTAGAGCAATAAAATGCACTTGAACTGGAACTGAAAGTTTATTTTCCTTAGGTCTGGAGGATGGGAAAGGAAGTAGGCAAAGAGAAGGATGTTTGGATATTTGCCACTGTGAATATGAATGGACTTCAACAACCCTCAGTTATTTCAGACTAGAAATGCCTTTGCTTTTTAGGACATCCTGACCACAGGCTGGAATTACTGTGGATTAGACACGTGGGTAGGGGACATGCATTCCCAGGCTTGGGAATTGCATGGAGGAGGAGTCCAGGCAGGGATGTGAGGGATCTCAGGATACAGAGCAGGCCAGCTCAGGCTTCCAGACACTCACCTGGCTCAGGTGATGGCCCCAGCCACGGGCTGCAATTAAATATTGCATGACCAAAAGCATCCACGCTCATTTTCCAGTCCCTAAACCCAGGGAAGTGCCACTGCCTGGACTTGCCAAGCCCAGGAACAATCACGGCCCTGAATTCCTGCTGCTCCCCAAGCAGCAAAGAGCCTTTTCCTCTCGGCAAACACGGCATTCCCATTTACCCTCCCTCCTCTGGGGCGGGTGGGGAGGAGCAGAGGGAGGGGAGAGGAAATCCTTCCCCAGGTGTTCCTGCCTGGCTGAGCCAGGGTGCAATCCCTGCAGCCAGACACAGACAGACAGACAGACAGACAGACAGACATGACCCAGTTTCCATCCCTGGGCACAGACAGCCCTGGAGAGGCAGAGCAGAGCCAGTGGCTCCAGCCTGTGCTGTGTCCCAGCCCCTCCTGCTGCAGCTTTGGTGCTTTTTGTCC
>JAJPCS010000092.1:239876-255962 GCA_021164005.1 Willisornis vidua nigrigula | reverse complement strand
CCCATGTTCCACAGGCATTCCCAGCTCCCAGGGATGGCAGGGATGGGGTGGGATGGGATGGGATGGCAGCCCAGGGAGTGTGCCCACGTTCCATAGGCATTCCCCCCTCCCAGGGATGGCAGCTCAGGGAGTGTGTCACACACTCTGCTGTGCTGCTGCCAAGCCCAAGGGCAGAGCCAGCCCAGGCTCCTGGTGGCTCACTGGGAATCCCAGACTCACCTGCCACAAAGGGCTGAGCTGACACATCGTGACATGAACCCTCTGCCAAGTGACCCTGAATTAATTCCATTAACGCTGCCCAGGCCCTGCAGTGCTCAGTGAAACTCCCCCGGGTGGGGAGGAGAAACAGCCCCTCAGACCCAGCAGCTCTGGGAGGTGTTCCAGGACTCCAGTTTATCTGCTGTGTTGCTGTCATTTCTCCTTAATGATAAATTCATTCTAGAAAAGCAAACCAGCCCATTCAAATGTCTATTTTAAGACATCAGCACTCACTTCTGAACCTTTTGTGCTCCAAAGTGCAGCTCAAGAAAAGGCATCTCAAGTTCTGAACCAGGTTAATATCTCCAATTTCCCTTCAATTTCCCTTCCCATCCTGTCCCTCCTAACCTGCTGTTGGCTGAAGAGAATCTCTCCCAGATCTCTCCCAGGCTCCCCTAATGCTGCCACAGGAACCCCTGAACTGCTTCCTTTTCTCCCTGAAAAGATTTAATAAGCTCCAACTTTCCCCCGGGCCCCACCTGTAGCCTCTCCATTGCCTCCCTCTTGGATGGAATCTGCTAGAAAAGAACTTTAGAGAGTGTCAATTCAGCGAGGGAAAACCCATAAAGTCTGTTCTGACAGGTCCCTTTCTCCAAAAAAATTAATCAGAAAAAGAAAGGGAAGAAAAAGCAAAGCCCTTTGCCCTTGGGCAGATGAAGTGAATGGCCTGAGGTGTTCTATGGCTGTATTTATGAAAAGGGGTTTGGATGGAAGTGGGAAAAGTGCTTTGCCCAAGTCGTAAAACTCCTTTTTTTCTACTGCACAGAGAGAAATTTGCTGGACTCCTCCATGGGACATAAAGTGACCTCTGGGAGAGGGACCAGTGCCATCATCCCACAGGGCTCACCATGAAATACCCCCAGGGCTCACCATGAAATACCCCCAGGGATCACCATGAAATACCCCCAGGGCTCACCATGAAATACCCCCAGGGATCTCCATGAAATACCCCCAGGGATCACCATGAAATACCCCCAGGGATCTCCATGAAATACCCCCAGGGATCACCATGAAATACCCACAGGGATCTCCATGAAATACCAAACGAAGCCACCTCAGAAACAGCCACAGAAATAACTCCAACCTGAAGAGCAATTCCCTCCTCTGCAGAAACACTCAGTGCTCTGCCCAGACTTTGTCTAAAGTTTTCTTACCCAAACCATGTTATTGACATTTAATATTATTATGGCAGCACCAAGTCACAGTAAATAAGACCAAAAAAAAGAAAAAATATGAGTTTTCTACACAGAAAACTAAAATAAAGTCATGCCCAAGTAATGTGAAGCTCCCTGGTTATAAATTAAAATAAAGGCACCACTTTTAAACACTGAACAACTCCAGGTATTTCCCATTTAATACTTTATACTGCACTGCTGCAGGAATTATTTATTTTCCTCACTTTTATCCAAGACAATTAAGTTTGATTTTATATTTTTTTTGTTTTATAATAGTGAGCAAAGCATCCAACAAGGCAGATTATCAGAGAGATCAGTCTTTGTATTTCATATTTCAGGAAATAATTTCACTTTGCTGGAGTCCCTCCCGACCTGCCTGAACCAAAGACTCAACTGACTTGTGTGTTACTACAGAAAAACATAAATAAAAACCCCAAATCCTCTCACATCTGGTGTTGTAAATTATAGCAAATATTAACATATTTCTCATCAAACAGTGAATCATGGGGAAAATGCCCAAGTATCTCATTGCCAGTCTGAGGATAATTTTATTTCAGCTGATTGAACAAATCCCTTTTTCTTGCTTTTGGCAGAAATGTGGGAGAACATTTATTTTAAATAATGTTGTAGAGCTGGTGTAGTATGGAGGAAAACACAGCACTTTGGGATGGGTTTGGTTTGTTTTTTAAAGTCTTGAATGGGAAAAAAAAAGAAATTAAAAAATTAAATTAATTTCTAGTAACCAGGTAAGCAGAAACTAACAGAGAATAATATCAGTAATTTGAGTTTAAACTACCCAAAAGAAATTAAATTTAGAAATCAAGAGGTCTCTTCTAGTGCTCATCCTAAATTCCCACCTTTCTTTTTTTATTCTTTATTGAACTATATAAAACCACCCCCCTGTATTAGGTCCAAAATGATTTTCACAGAAGTCAATAGAAAAAAAAATCCTCATTATTCCTGTTATTCTTTATCACAGAAACACCAAAGGGCTCTGAGAAACACACAATAAATACCATCCAACAGAGACACATAAAATAATTTAGTCAGGCCCTGAATTTAAATGGATCAGAGACTGATCCTTAAAATGCAGACTGGTTAATGCCTACAAAATGAACACATCTGGTTCCTGCTTCTGCTCAGGTTCCTCCAGAAACTTTGCTCCTGTTTTTACTGAAATACTTGAGCACTCAAGACACAAAACTGGTGTTATTGCAGAGAAACCCCTTCCCTCACCAAGGCACACTGGATTTATTTCCTATGTCAGGCCATTATCTCAAACTGGAAAATGCTAAATCATATTAAAGCTCCTGTTCCATAACAAGAGAAACTTTTCTGGCTCTGTTTAAAAGAGTAACTTTATATGTAAGCCCAGAAATATTTATTCCAAAAAATGGGAGACACAAGAAATTCAAAGACTAATTTCCATATTTCTAATAATTGTAAAACACTTTTTTTTTTCTGGAATAAATTCCTAAGCCTTCAAACCCTGAAGATGAGAGTTAAGACAAAGAAGTTCAATGCATTTGCTCAAGTGCAAAGCCAAGAAATGCTCTGATTTTTGGCACCAGGTCTGCATTGCTGAATCATTAGGCAGCCAAACTATTTTTTGATTTTCCTTGCGTGATGTTGGATTAGGATAATCCAGACAAACCAGTGGTTTTCCCTGCCTGGGAATACTGTGGTGGACGTCAGAGGGATGCAGAAAACCAAGAGGAAGAGCCACCAGAGTTGCCTTGGATCAGGAGTGTTTACCCAGGGGGCGAGCAGGACAGAACAGAGTCAGAGTAAACAACACACAGCAAGGCACAGGAGGCACTCAGAGCATACCAGCCACCCTTCCAGGGTATTATAAACATGGAATGCTTTTCTAGGGAACACTCAGCCATGGAGGGCTCTGCCCACGGAGGAGCCTGTGCTGTGGGAATCACAGAATCAATTGGGTTGGAAAAGACCTCTGAGATCAAGTCCAACCCTTGATCCAACCCCACCGTGATCACCAGCCCAGGGCACTCAGTGCCCTGGGCTGGTGATCACGGTGGGGTTGGATCAAGACATGGTGGATTTCTCTGCCCCTGGAGGTGTTTAAGAGGACACTCAGTGCCACATCCAGTCCCTTCTCCAGCCTCGTTGCTCTTCTCTGGCCCCGCTCCAGCCCCTCAATCTCTTTCCTGAACTGAGGGGCGCAGAACTGAACACAATGGGAATGGCACAGGATGAGGTGCCACAACCAAGGTAGGGCACAGAGGGAAGGCTGAGCCCCAGCCCTGGATTTAAGAGCCCTGTGGAAAGCCAAATATCCAGGGCAAAGTCCTCCAAGATGTTCAAGCACTTCCCTCCCACTGACAGGAGTTATCAGGGAGAGCAGTGGGGCCTGATGATCAGCACTGCAACAACTGCAGCTCTTCCAAGTCCAGGCAGTGACAGGGACAATGTTATGGAATTGTTTATACACTTGGGTGCCTGTTTAACTCCCTTTCCAAGCCATTCCCAGACTGGTGTGCACAGACTGGGATTGGGCAGCTGATACTGTGTGTCAAAACACACTCCACACTGTGTCCTCACAAAGGCCACCAGGTGTGTTTGGGCACAATTCACCATCTCCCTTCCCACCATTGTCATCGCAGGGCTGGAGCCAGACTGGAGAAGAGAAGGCTCCAGGGAGACCTGAGAGCCCCTTCCAGTACCTAAAGGGGCTCCAGGAGAGCTGGAGAGGGACTGGGGACAAGGGACGGAGGGACAGGACACAGGGAATGGCTTTAAACTGAAAAGGAGTAGTTTTAGATGGGATACTGGGAAGGAATTGGTGGCTGGGAGGGTGGGCAGGCCCTGGCACAGGTTGGGCAGAGAAGCTGTGGCTGCCCCTGGATCCCTGGGAGTGTCCAAGGCCAGGCTGGACCACCCTGGGCTGGTGGGAGGTGTCCCTGCCCATGGCAGGGGTGGAATCACAGAATCACAGAATGGATTGGGGTGGAAAAGACCTCTGAGATCATCAAGTCCAACCCTTGGTCCAACTCCAGTCCCTTTACCAGATCATGGCACTCAGTGCCACGGCCAAGCTCAGCTGAAAAACCTCCAGGGATGGGGAATCCACTCCCTCTCTGGGCAGCCCATTCCAATGCCTGAGCACTCTCTCTGCAAAGAATTTCTTTCTGCTCTCCAACTTCAATTTCCCCTGGCAGAGCTTGAGCCCATCGTGCCCCCTTGTCCTATTGCTGAGTGCCTGGGAGAAGAGACCAACCCCCACCTGGCCAGAACTTCCCTTCAGGTATAGACAGTGGGATGAGCTTTAAGATCCCTCCAACCCATTCCACGGTTCTCTGACCTCCTCCCCTCCATCCCAGCAAACACTTCACCCCCCACATGGCCCTTGCTCCCCAAACACCTCCCAATTTCCATTCAATCCCTGACTCCCCCACCCCACCCCAGGCCCTGCTGTGCCCCCAGCCCTGCCCCCAACCCTCTCCCCAAAGCCTGTGCCTCTTCCTAATGTCTCACCACCCGTTTCCTTCCCTCTCCCACCCCGGAGGCCCCTCCAGCACTTTCAGTTGCAGCCCTTTCCCCCCACAGAGGCCAAACATCCCTTCCCCGTGGCTGAAAGCAGCACAGGAAGGGTGGGTTATCCACAGGCAGTTCCCAGGAACTCACACTCTGGGCACAAAAAACCAAAATATTGTACCCAGTGAGGCATTAACTGCAGTTTGGTGTCCACTGGTGCCATTCCAAACTCAGCCCACCAAGGTGGGCACCCAACAGTTCTGCTCTGGCCAACCAGGAGCTGGGAAGTTGTCGGGAATTTCTACGGGGGCACAATAAAGGGTGAAGGAAAAGCAAACAGGAGAGTGAACAAACTGAGGATGGAACAATTAACTGATTACACTGGGCAGGATGAAGAAAGAGATTAAAATAATGTAGTAATTATTTGCAAATTGCTGATGAACACAGAGATTCCCAGAACCCAATCCTGCAATCCCACCTGACAACTCCAGGATGGACTTTAAACAGGTCTCTATGAAGAGCTTTCTTTCAACAACTGGAAATGCCTTAAAATATCCCAAATTTTGGGGCTTCTACCATTATAATTCCTATATAACCATTATAAATTATATTATAAATATAATTTACTTCCAACAATTCAGACATCAGTGAAAACAGAACAGACCCTTCTTTTTTTAAATTAAAGATTTCATACATAGAATTATCATAACGAAACATCAAGAGTAGAAACACTTGATATTGAAAAAAATAAAATACAAAATTAAAAAATTAAAATTAAAAAAATTAAAATCACCCACACTGCAGTTTTATATGAACTTAATGCCTGATCCAAACGTATTTATCAAAGCAAAAAACGGGATAGAAAAGCCCCAGGATGTTCCAGGGGCAACACGACATTCCCGAAACCACTGAGCAGCTGGAAGGGCTCATTCCTTGAGACCTTCGTGGAGTTGGAACTCAGGAAAAATTCTGATTTAGGGTTTGATGCAGCACCCAGGAAAGCTGATAAATATTTCAGTGCTGACATCAGTGAAAACAGAATAAACTGTTTTTAAAAAAAAATTCAGACATAGAATTTTAGCAAGAAAATAGCAAGAGTAAAAACACTTAAAAAATAAAATTAAAAAATGAAAATTAAAAAATGAAAAATAAAAATTAACATTAAAAATTAAAATTAAAAATTAACATTAAAAATTAAAAAGTAAAATAAAAATAAATTAAAAATGAAAATTAAAAAATTAAAATAAAAATAAATTGAAAAATTAAAATTAAAAAATAAAAATAAAAATAAAATAAAATAAATTTAAAAATTAAAGGAACAAAAATTAAAATAAAAACAAAACAAAAAATTAAAATTAAAAAAATTTAAAATTAAAATAAAAAATAAATTAAAAATGAAAATAAAAATAAATTAAAATTAAAATTAAAAAAATAAAAATAATTTGAAAAATTAAAATAAAAAATTAAAAGTAAAAAAAATTCAAAATTAAAAGAACAAAAATTAAAATAAAAAATTAAAACAAAAAATTAAATTTAAAAAATTAAAATTAAAATTTAAAATTAAAAATTAAAATAAATTAAAAATTAAAATTAAAATTAAAAATTTAAAATAATAAATTAAAAATCAAAATTAAAAATTAAAATTAGAAAATAAAAATGAAACTATGAAATAAAAATAAATTAAAAATTAAAATTAAAAATAAAAATGAAAAAATTTTAAAAAATAAATTAAAAAATAAAATTAAAAAATTAAAATAATTAAAATAAAAAATTAAAATTAAAACATTAGAATCACCCACACTGCAGTTTTATGGTAAGAGCTTAAAGCCTGACCCAAACAGACGTATCAAAGCAGAAAGTGGGACCCAAGAGCCCCAGGATGTCCCAGGGGACACACGACATTCCCACAGCCCCGGGCACAGGACAGGGAGCTCTGCAGCGTTACGGGCAGGGCAGATGGACAAGTCATTTTTAGAAGTGACTCAGGCCACAAGTGATTGGACTAATTATAACCCAGAGGTGAGGAGCGGAGGGGCCGCAGCCAGGTATGGTTGGGCCGCGGGCTCGGCCGGCCCAGACACGGACCGGCTTTCCTGCTCAGTAACACCGGGCGGGCTTCGAGGCCAACCACGTGTGTTCTAAAGGGCTCCAACAACTCACGTATTTTTAAGTATATAATCCTTAAACACCAGCCCTGAGTGTAAAGTGTTATGTGAAATCTGTGTTGTTGGTTGGCTGCTTTTTTTTTTGTTCTAAACAGATGAATTTTTGAGTTATTGTGCACTAAACACAGCACATTCCTGTGCCCTGAGAGGTGGGACGGCACAGCCCTCGGCACTGAGATGGTCTTGGTGGGGAACAGTCAGTGGGTTCGAGTTTGGCCAACAGGAGGGTTTGGGACAAGGATTTCCACACCACATCTTTAGCCCTTAGTTAGGATGAAACTTCCAGGGAAAACCACGACTGCTTTGCCTGGAAAACACAGCCCCAAATACAGATCTCAGCTCTCAGAGCCTTCCCAAGTGCAAAGTGCTGCAGGCTGGGAAGAGCCAGGGAAAAGGTTTCCTGGGAAGGGGGAATCGTGGCCACCTCTCCCCTTGGATCCTCCCTGCAGTTATTGCAGCTGCCCTGAGACTGCTGGGGTTGGGGAAACTGGGGCCAAGGCTCCAACTGCAGCTCTAACTGGGGCCGAGGGGCTCCAACTGGGGCCGAGGGGCTCCAACTGGGGGCACCGCTCTGACTGGGGCTGAGTCTCCTAACTGGGACTGAGGATCCAACTGGGGCCGAGCGGCTCCAACTGGGGCCGAGCGGCTCCAACTGGGCCTGCGGGGCTCCAACCGGGACTGACGGGCTCCAACCGGGACTGACGGGCTCCATCTGGGGCTGAGCCTCCAGCTGGGGCCATCGCTCTGACTGGGGCTGAGTCTCCTAACTGAGGCTGTGGCTCTAACTGGGACTGAGGATCCAACTGGGACTGAGGATCCAACTGGGACTGAGGATCCAACTGGGGCCGAGCGGATCCAGCTGGGGCCGAGCGGATCCAGCTGGGGCCGAGCGGATCCAGCTGGGGCCGAGCGGATCCAGCTGGGCCTACAGGGCTCCAACCGGGACTGACGGGCTCCAACTGGGACTGACGGGCTCCAACTGGGCCTGCGGGGCTCCAGCCAAGACTGCAGGGCTCCAACTGGGGCCGAGGGGTTCCAGCTGGGACTGACGGGCTCCAACTGGGGCCAAGTCTCCAACTGGGGCCAAGTCTCCAACTGGGGCTCCAACTGGGGCTGTGGGGCTCCAGCTGGGGCTGTGGGGCTCCAGCTGGGACTGTGGGGCTCCAGCTGGGACTGTGGGGCTCCAGCTGGGGCCGAGCGGCTCCAACTAGGGCTCTAACTGGGACTACGGGGCTCTAACTGGGACTACGGGGCTCTAACTGGGACTACGGGGCTCTAACTGGGGTTAAGGCCCTAACTGGGGCCTCGGCTCCAACTGGGGCTGCTGCTCTAACCAGGACTGTGAGGCTCTAACTGGGGCCGAGGGGCTCTAACTGGGGCCGCTGCTCCAAAGTGGGATTTGACGGAGGGGGAGCACAAACCCACCCTCCCAGCTCCAGGAACGCCTCCGGCACAGCTCCCCGCAGCAGGAGCAGCGCTTGCACAGCACCTTCAGGGAGCCTGCCCAGGAACACCGAGCGTGCAAAGTTTCCCCGAGACCAGCAGAGAGCCAGGAAACTTTTCTAAATCTCTCCCATTCCGCGCTCAGGAACAAGACAACACGTAGTTGCATCACCAGGCTGTGCCAACACATCCCTGAAATCTGATCCAAGCGGCTTCCCCATAAAGATTCCGAGGGACCAACGTCCCCCCTCCTGCCCCCAAAGCCCCTCAAAGACAAAAGGAAGTTCTGTTCTAAAAAAACCAGCTCGCTACAGATTCCTGACTACTTTGTTTCTTTAATCAATGATCTCATTTGTTCACTTTTGCAGTGTTTTCTTCCCAAAATAGCAGATACTAAAAAAAAATTTCTTCCTCTTATCTGTTGGTTGGATCCAGCAAAATTTATCTTTCCTTTTTTTGGTGCTTCTCTTCTACACACAGATAAAATAAATAAAATTTACCTCCCTAAATTGACAGCAAGCTTATATAAAAAAATTAAATAGATGCATAAAGCTTCACTGCATCAGTCTTAAAAGTAAAAAATTAAATTAAATTAAATAGATTAGGGGCAAACACAGTCAAAATATAAAGCCAGTGCCAGCTGTTTATTATTTTCAATGCTGCAGCTTCAGATCTATCCAAAGACATGAAATTTGTACCAGTCTAGTGGGACTAATCACAAAGATACAGATGTATAAATATGCATTAAATACATATATATATAAAATACACATGAAGTAGACAGGTAAAAGCTTAAAGGATGAAGACAAACCCCAAACATCTCACATATTTTTATAAAAATATTTATAATATTTATAATTTACCACAACAGATAATCCTAAATAACACGTTACCAGAGCTCAAAAATAAAGTCTATAAAATTGGCCAACTCAAATTCCATTTCCATGTTTTGGAACCATCAGGCAGCACCAATGGAAAAATGGGAATATCTGTATTTAGGACAGGTAGGGCCAGGTTCTGTTTGGCCAAATTTGCTGCTGTGTTTGTTTCCTTTGGCACAGGGGGACAAGGCAACATTATCTTGGATCTAAACGTTGGGAATATCACCATTTGATCCAACTGGATTTGTTGTGCAAACAGTTGACAACTGTTCTGGTTCCCTCACTTGGGGATTTTCCTGAGCTGATGCTGCAAAGCCCCAAATTTCACATGCTGGTTACATTTCACATTATTCCTCCTTCAGTGGGACACCAAAATAATTTGGGATTTAAGGACACTGAAAATGTAGACTGGGCAAAAATTATGAGTGCATTTATATATATATATATATAAAAATTTATATATTAAAAATATATATAAATATATATGCAGGTATTATATATACACACATATATATATGTACACATACATACATATATAAATATAAATATATATACACACACATATATATATGTATTTTCTTTTTTTTTAATCCCAGCCTTTAACGTTGCCCCATATCAGAATAATGAATTAATATTTTTTTTATGGCTCTTATTACCAAATCTTGTACTTTCTTACTTTAAAATATTCTCTGGAGAACAAAAATATATATATCAAAAAAGAAGAAAGCTGCATTTTGAATTTTACCTGAGCAATAAATTACATTTTTTTATTTTTTCTTAGAAATCTGAAAAAGGATTTTCAAGCATTTGGGAGTAAATTTAAAGCTCCTGAAGCAGAATATTTAAAAAAAAAAATCAAAAAAATGTGTGTTGGGCATGTCCAGCTCCCCCTACAACGTCCCTGAGCTCCAGCCCAATGAACCAACCACTGAAACAGCTCCCAGTTTGTCCCTTAGTCATTCCCAGGGGAAATGGCAGTGGAGGTTTTGGGATGGGAGCACCTGTCAGGCTGCAGATAAACAGAGCTGAGCAACTCATCTCACAAAGGTCTATGAATAGCCCTTGCATGGCTCTGACTGATTCCTGCTCCCTGAGCCACATCCAAACAACAGTGGGGAGGGAAAGGCCTCCCAGCAAAGCCTTAAAACAGCGCCTGAAAGTTTAAATTATCTATTTTTTACCCCTCTTCTATCTGCTTTTTTATTTATACACACGTACGTGTGCGTTTGTGGACGTGGCTCACCTCATCTGCATGTGTGCTCACACACTTTGGGAGGCTGTAATTTAAGAGGTTTCTGACAAAATTTTACCTCAATTTAAAAATAGTGCAAAGTGGGAACTCCTTTCGAGACGATTCATCAAAAAAAATTGGTATTGCTGCAATAAAGAACTCGGAGTTTGAGAGAGGAAAGGAGTCAGCACTTCTTCATTTCTTAACTGCTGCTGCTTGTTTTATTCCCATTTTCCAGATAAAATTAAAGCATCCTGAGAGCTGTCTCCAAAGCTTTTCCAAAATTTCATCCCTAATCCAGGCCTTGGTTCCTGTGTAGGCCTATTTGAGACTGAGGGAGCAGAATTAGTGCACCCAATAGTTCCAAAAATAAATACAAAGAAAAGCCAGAGAGAGCCTGTGGCTTCCAACACTCAAGGAACTCTTTAAAACAATAAGCAGGTCCTTAATGACATGAGAGCATTAAAAAAAGAAATGTATCCTGTATCTTTTTATGGTTGGAATCAAGGGTAGGTTTGATTTCCACTGGGACAGAAGAGGAACCAACACAGGCACCTCAAAACCAGCACAACAAAACTAAACCCTCAAACTACCCAAAAGAACAACCAGAACCCCCCATTTTCCTGAAGTTTTAGTGGAATTTTTGAAAAGGAGGCCCTGCCAGTTCCCAAATTTGAGTCCCTGGCCATGAGCAGATGAGATTCAAGTGTTTTGTGCACTTTGTGGCCTCTTCAGCTTATGGAGGGTCTGGGCCATCCATGGGGCTCCAGATAGGCATGAGGGGCCTCCCACCTGGCTGCTGCTTTCCAGGAGGAACATCCAGGGAAAGCACTGGCTGCTGGTCCAGAAACCACCCCTGGAGTGACTGTGCTCATCTTCCACACACAAGGAATGGCCACGGGTAACAGTAGGGGAAAAAAAATAAATCTCCTGACAAAGCGAATTAAACAACCCAAAGCATTCCATTTGGAGAGGACTGTGGCTCATGCCAAGATCTCCAGGGCTCTTTAGCCAGGAGAAAGAGTGATCCCTCCCCAACCAAGGAGCCAAAGGACTACAGGACTGCAAGAAAAGTTCCATTATTCCAAGTATTGCATCATAAGGATTCTCCTCAAACATCCGCCTGCCCAGTCCAAACAACACCAACACACTCAGCCACAAAGCCAGGCAGGTGAGGCAGCAAACTCCAAGGAAACATTGCTAAAAACAAATAAAAGTCAGGCTTAAACAGCATTTTTACAGCCCTGGTAGGTCCTGGCTAATTCCAAACCATCTGCCCCAGAGGCTGCAAAGCCACTAACCCGGAATAGAGGAAAATAATTATTAATTTTCTCTCAAATGATAAAGAACTGGAAAATCCACACAAAGTTTTCCTACAAGCAATTATCAACTGTAAATACTTATTGGTAACAGCAGCAAAAAGAGCTTAAACCCCCAAATAAAAGGAATCTGTTGCCTTTTGTTGATAATTCACAGCCTACCTCAGCACAGGTTGAGGGATTCAGTTCTTGGAGGTTGTGACAGAGCCCCAAGC
The DNA here is from genome assembly GCA_021164005.1 of Willisornis vidua nigrigula. Classification (NCBI taxonomy): domain Eukaryota; kingdom Metazoa; phylum Chordata; class Aves; order Passeriformes; family Thamnophilidae; genus Willisornis; species Willisornis vidua. Next base: position 243,777 of record JAJPCS010000092.1, on the reverse strand, counting down.
CCCAAATCAGCCTGACCCCACTTTGTGCTGAGCCTGCACAAAGGCAGGAATTGCATCCAACACCACCCAGAATCCCAGTCCCACCAGTGGCTCCTTCACAGGGCCCTTCCCAATCCCCACAAACAGCTGGAAGCAGGAGCTGCAGGCCCATGGAAGGGAAGGTTTATCAGCAATTTCATCTCTAGGATTTCAAGTAAGGGAAGACCAGGAATTATCCTGCCCAGCTTCAGAATTCTGCCGGAATTCTGGGAATGTCACAGTGCAACCACACGAAACCAAATCATACCCAAACAGTTCTGAAACACGGCAAGATTGTTACAGCCCTGGAGGAATTATTGTATCTCAGGGCTGTGGGCATGGGGGCAGAGCTGCAGCTCCACATCCACAGGGAGAGGAATCCCGAGGCTGCTCCAGCTTCCCAAGCACACATGAAAGAAGATCAATGGCATCTCAGGTTGAGAAAAGAAGCACTGTCATGAAATAAAAAAGGAAATTACATCCTCTGCTCTTGGACAGGGTTGTGCTGCCCAATCCCTGCCTGTAGTAACTAAAAGGAGAGTCACAGGCCTGAATAATAGGTTTTTATACACAGATCCATAGATTTTGACAATGATTACCAACATTGAGTTTTTCTCACATGTTTAAACCCAAAGTTAGTCCAAGCAGAAAGAAAACTCATGGCAAAGTACTAGAAAGAGCTACAGCTATGGTTGCTGCCTTCGATTCTTCACCACAATATTGTCAAACACAAACCCAACTCTTCTTTTTCTCCCACCAAATTCAGGATTCCACAAACTCCTCCCAGCCTGATCACAAAATTGCCGCTTCACACAAAACACACATGTACAAATTAGAAATGGGAGACACCCCAGCATGTCAGGAGAGCTCTTTCTTGTGGGCATCCCTTAGTGTGAGACAGGGATGACACACACTCCCTTCCCACCACTGCTGGACCGGGATGCCCCTCTGGAACTCATGGCCCACTCCATGGCCCAGCATCCAGCACTTAATGAACCAAAACCAAACCAAAGCACTCAAACAGCCTCTCTGAAATTACAGACGACATAATTAAGCCGCAGGAATAAGCAGACAACAGCAATTTTAACATAAACATCCTACTTGTGGAGAGGAGACTGATTTCAAGTTGGCCTTAACGTCCCAACTCTTACTCCTGGATCCTTGCAAACCTCTGGAAGGCCTTTCCCAACCATCCCTCAAGGATCCACTTTGACATTTAAAGGATCCACTTTGACATTTAAAGGATCCACTTTGACATTTTCAGACATTTTGACACACAACTTTGCCTTGAACCAGCACAAACCCCGGTCAGCTCAGACCACCAGCGGCACAGATGGAGACATTTGGCCTTCCCAGCCACAAAGCCACGGAAAAGCAGATCCCTATGGATATATCCCAACAAACCACTGACCAGACACCTCCGACAACACCAGGGGCTGCCACCACCACCCAGCCCTGCTCCTGGGCTGTCTCCCCCTGGAAGTTCAGCTCCGGGAGAGGGTCTTTGTACAAGTGCTCTTTGTACCCTGCCCACGGCTGGGGTTTAATAACTCGCACAATAAGTGCGGCCGCGGCCTGGCCCGGCGGGCAGGGCTGGGGGCTCGCCGTGGGCCGCCCCCCGAGGGGCTCAGCGCCCCAACTCTGCCCCCGCCGCCCCTTCCCCCCCGAGCGGAGCATCCCCCCACAACAAAGCTGGGCCCGGGGGTGACAGGCAGACCCCCCTGGGCACCCGGGGGGCACCACGGGGGGCGAACAGCGGGTAAACAAACCGGCCCCCCCGCTCTCCCCGCACTCACCTCAGGGCCCGGCGCGGGGAGGAAGGCGGAGACGCACACAAAGGGTAATAAAGGGGGAGGAGGAGGAGGGAGCGGCGCTCCGCGGGGCCGCCCCCGAGGGACGGCAGGGGGGGCTCGGTGCGCTCGGCAGGGTTCGGGCAGGCAGGGAAGGAGAGAGGGAGGGACGGGGGGATGTGGAGCAAACTCGGCGGCGGCAGCGCCTGCTCGGGGCCCCCCGCCCCCGCCTCGGCGCGGCGCTGCTGCTGCCGCGGGGCCCTTCAGCGGCGCGAACACCCGCCCGTCCCGCCGCCGGCCCCCCCCGCGCTCCTCCTCATCGCCGCCGCCGCTGTCGGGAAGGAGGAGGAGGAGGAGAACGAGGAGGAGGAGGAGGAGGAAGAGGAGGAGGAGGAGGAGGAGGGCAGGCAGCCGCGGCGGCCGCCACCGCGCATGCGCCCCGGGGGAGCTCGGGAGGCCGCGGGGAGGGAATGGGCAGGGAGGGGGGAACGGGGGGAACTTCCCACAGCGCCGCGCGCCGCTCCCGGAACCGGATCCGGGAGCGCAGGAAGGGCAGGGCAGGGCAGGGAGGAGCGCAGGGACAGCCCGGGGAAGTGACGGATGGGCGGCGAGGGAGGAGCGAGGCGGCGGCGCGAGGGGCCACGGGAGCGGGTGAGGAGCCGCGGCGGGCGGGAACGGGCGAGAGGGGAGCCGGGACCGGGAGGCGGGATCGGGCCGCGGGATCTCCGACAGTGGTGGGCTCGGCCCGCCTGGGCTCGGACAAGGTGATTGCGGCACAGGTGATTTCAGCCAAGGTGGGCTCGGCCCGGAGGAGATCGGTCCACGTGGCCTCGGCACGGGCTCCAGTGGGGCACCTCTGAGGGCTTTGGGGCTCCGAGGGAGCTCTAGGGGGTTTTGGGGCTCCAGTGGGTCGGCTCTGAGGGGCTTTGGGGCTCTAGGGGGGTTTGGGGCTCCAGTGGGTCGGCTCTGAGGGGCTTTGGGGCTCTGAGGGGTCTCTGAAAGGCTTTGGGACTTCAGTGGGACACCTCTGAGGGGCTTTGGGGCTCCGAGGGGTCTCTGAGGGCTGGCTGAGGGCCCCCCAGTCCTTCTTCTCTCTTGTCAGGATTCCCCATGCCCAGGTCTCACTCAACCCCCAATCCCCTCAGGCCCACCCCCCAAATCACTTTAGAGCTTCCACAATCCCCTGAGGACCCCCCAAATCTGCATCAGATCTCCCCCCTGTTCCCCCCTAATGCCCTCAGTGCCCCCCAAATCCCCCTCAGAGCCCCCTCCAAACTTCCTCCCCAGGGACCCCCAGTCCCTTCAAGATCCCCCAGTGCCCTTCTGGGCCCACCCAAACCCTTTTAGAGCCCCCCAGTCCCCTCAGGACCCCTCCAAGTTCCCTTCAGATCCTCCTCTGGACCCCCCAAATGTCCCCTGACCCTGCCCATCCCCTCAGGAGCCCTCCAAGTTCCCTTCAGAACCTCCTCTGGACCCCCCAAATGTCCCCTGACCCTGCCCATCCCCTCAGGACCCCTTAAAAAAAAAGACTAACATCTAAGTGCAGTATCTAACATTATTTGGAAAGTAATGTTTAGTAAAACCTTTGTATTTTCTGCCTTCCTTAAAGATGAAACCTGCAATGAGTAGGCGTAAGCTGAAGGACAGCTATGAAGCCAGTCCTGAGTGCATTTCACAGGTCAGTAACAGCTTTATTAATGGCTGTGGTTTCAAGTTAGGGAACTTTTGCATTCTCTGCCTCCCATATAATCCCTTTCTTTTTTTGGTTTTTTACTAGACCACTTAAAATGACTTTACAGATACTGGATATAATTTCTAGGGATGTAAATGGTTTTTTGTATCTGTTCTGTTTTTCTTCCAGCTTCTCACCTGATTGTTTGATTCAGGTGTTACAGTAATAATCTACTTCTTGGTCCCCTCCATGGGTCAGTCCCTTCCATGGGGGTCAGTCCCTCAGGAACTGCCCCAGTGTGTCCCTTCCATGGGGGTCAGTCCCCTCCATGGGTCAGTCCCTCAGGAACTGCCCCAGTGTGGGTCCCCTCCATGGGGGTCAGTCCCTCAGGAGCTGCCCCAGTGTGGGTCCCCTCCATGGG
>JAJPCS010000092.1:191232-239866 GCA_021164005.1 Willisornis vidua nigrigula | reverse complement strand
GGTCCCTTCCATGGGTCAGTCCCTCAGGAACTGCCCCAGTGTGGGTCAGTCCCTCAGAACAGGCTGCTCCATTGTGGATCCATCCCAGAGCAGTTGACATTGGCTCTGTTGGACATCATGGAATCACCTGTCAGTGTCTCCCAGAAGCCCCCCCTGCATCCCCCTCCCCACCCAAACCCAATCCACCAATCAAACCCTTCCATGGCTCCTCACAAAGTCCACAAGTGTTTCCTGTTAAACCAAAACAGCCAAGAGCTGATGGTGGTAATTCCATCAGGAACTGTAAATTAGCCAAGTGTTAGAAGGAGATGGAAAAGCAATGATGGGATGGTAATGGTGTCCTTGGGTTTTAGGGCAACTGGATCTTCCCTTAGACTGGACGGGGCTCTGATGGGATTTGAAAGGACAATCCCTTCATTAACAGTTGAAATTTGGGGCACTGAGCATTTAAGTTGGACACCAAATGTTACAAAAGGGTGGAGTGCTCAGGTATTTTTGGATATAGTGATAAAGAGCCCTGTAAATTCTTAAAAACTGGGGTTGTTCCTAATGAAGTGGCAGGTGCTGTGAGGCTGAAATTTGCCTGTTTGGGAACTGAGGACACAATTTTAACTAACAAATGAACTGCTAATGTAATTTCGGTGACACATTGATATGATTTAATTAAATTTTATATAATATTGATGACTACTAAAATGTATGTGTAGCAGAATATTTGTAACAGCACAAATGTGCCCATTCCACAATTATTGCTGTATTTCCACTGTTGGAATATTCTGATGTTTGAAGCACCAAACGTTGTTCCTGTGCTGTGTTGTCTCTGTAGGTGCAGAGAGTTTTCCGTGAGCGATTCTGTCACCCTTCCACTGCTGCTGGAAAACTGTTTGGGCTGGAGCAGCAGTACAGGTGAGTGACAGCCTCAAGTACAAAGCCATTTTAATTTAATTTTCTAAATTAGACAGGGTTAAGTGACCTGCAGTTTTCAGTGTTTCTAAAACCTGTTTGCCTCAGACTTTAAGAGGTTTTATACAACTGTTCCTCACTGCTTTTGCCAGGCTCTGAGTTTTGGGTTTCTTGTCCTTGTTTCAAATCTGTAATTCCTGAAACACTTTTTTAGCTTTTTGAGCCCAAAAGATACTTGTAGTTCATGTTTCTAAGGCTTTGTTTAATGGCCTGGCCGAGCAAAACATTGAATTCTCTTGTTGTGAATCTTTGTTTTCACTTCATGTTTTCTCCTGTTTGTTATTAAGCTGCATTAAAACTAAATTTTAAACTTTGTGTGTCAACATCACGTGCTTTGAAAAACACATTTCAAACAAACCAACTTCTTGGGGTCACCCAGATGTGGAGGTCAGAGCTGGGAAGAAGGGATTTATTGTGACAATAACACTGTCCCAGTCCCTAAACATTTAACAGATGCTGATTTTAGTCTGAAAATAACAAACTTGTATCAAAGAACATGTTTTAAACAGTCAGTTTTTTCCAAAAGTATCTTCATGCAAGTGGAATCACCTGCTGTGAGCACGAGTTTCTTTTACAAGAAAGAAAATAACATTTAATAAGAAGTGTAGTGTAATAATCTGCTGTGAGAAAATACAAAACAAGCCTCCCCTGCTTATATTGGAGTTCTGAAGAGCAATTTACAGACTGTCTTTGCTTAATATCCCACAGTTGGTGAGTTGGACTGGACAGAAGACACAGTGAACTTCCCAGTTCTTGTTTTTTCTTCCCCAGATTGTGTCAGGGCTCTTGGCTGTGGTTTGCTCTCAAATAAGGAGCAAACCCACATCCTGCAGCTGTTCCACAGTGATTTGGAGGTGTCAGTAATTTGTATGAATCTTTCAAATGTGTTGCAGGGCGATGAGTCTGAAGATAATTCTTTGTCCCTTCTTGTGGGTGGCACTAGAAAAGGAAGTTCAGTGTTGCTGTTGCCATTCCCAAGCTTTGAATGCCTGAATTTATTATATAATCAGTTTTGTGAAGTTTGTCAACATGAATATATTCCAGCAGATCCTTAATTTTTCACTGGTGTCAAGGTTTTCCTTTAATATTCTTGCCAGCCTCTCTTTTGGGTGAGCTGCACTGGTCTCACAGAAAGCAATCCATTTTTTAAGGAAGAAATAACTATTGAAGTCTGGCCTTTCATGGTGGGGAATTGCAGAACTTTATGAATTAGTGATACTCTCAACTTCTTTTGTGTTTTAATATTTTAAAGTATTTTAAGAGCTCTGATCACTCAGCCCTTTGTTCTTTATTGTATTACATTTTGCAGGCTTTCCCTTTTGCTCTGAGTTTTCCCTGGTTTCACTGAATGTTTCCTGCTTTGAGGTTTCCAACCTTTTGCTGTTCCCCACACAGGCATTTGCTGGAGCTGCTGAAAAGAACCACCTTGCATGGAGAAAGTAACTCTGCCCTCATTATTGGACCCCGAGGATCAGGCAAGACCACGGTAGGAACAGCTCTTAGAATGTCATAAAATTAAGCAAAGCCCAATTAAGCACGAGGTGCAAAACCTCACTGAAGTCCTGGGAGCTTTTGGGGCTGCATTTTCATCTCTGCATTTTCATCTCTGCCTGTTTTTAAAGAGGGAATTGCTAATGGTGCACAGACAAATTCAGGACATTCCAGAGCTACTTATGAGCTGATTCTGTTGGGTAACAACACAGAGAAATGGGGTCCTAACTGTTGTCTGTGCACTTAAAGCCACATTTTGATCACTTTTTAATTAACCTGCTATTTCTATTGGGCCCCCACTGTAAAATGACTGAAAAGGCATCCAAGAGCCATAAAAGGAGCAGTCTGAGTGGGTTCCTGCAGAGCTGTTTATCTGTAAGGGATGGTCAGGTGTCTTAATCCTGGTTTGAATGTGTCAGAAAATGTTCTTGCCTAAATTGCCAGGAGGTAAAACATTGTTGGTGGTTGTGGTTTGCCAGTTGTAGGTTTGGATGCTAAAGGAGCTCCCTCCTGTCTGGGGCTGGTGAAGGGTTGGCATCCAGCTGGTGTTCCATCCCTCAGCATTGCTCACTCAAGTCTTTATGTTTACATGAATATATAATGTGATAAATGGGTTGGCTGTTACTGCAGGAAGTAGTCAAGATTGAACAATTAGAAAAATCACACTGGAAGGTTTCCCAAGTGCTAAAGCAAGTGGCCTTCAGGCTTTTAAATCAGCTGAGCAGGAATAATTTAATAGCTGTTAAACATCCCCATGATGGAGCTGACACCAGGCATTGGCCACTTTGTTGGTCACTTCTTTTGCATTTCCAAACCAGTGCTGTTGGTTTTTTCTGGTACCCAGGATGCTTCAGAGGAAGGAAAACCACCAAAACACCATGGAGTGCTGGTGGGGAAGGAACTCATAAACCAGTGGCAATTAATCTTCTCATAATGACATTCTGTTGTTTTTTTTTCCTAGTTGTTAAATCATGTCTTAAAAGACCTCAGGAAACTGAAACAAGTTAGAGAGAACCTCTTGGAAGTTCACCTGAATGGCAAGTAATGCAGCACTGACCCAGTGTTGTGTTTTATGCAGTTCTGTGTCATGCAGGTACTGAACAAACAGTTTGGTTTCAGCAATTAAGTCTTAATTATTATGGGCATGTTTGTCTGGGAGCTCCAAAATGCCTTTCTTTGTATTTCTTTACCTAGAGAGAACTTTTGTGCTTTTAGTGCCCAAATGAAGTAACTTATTAGATACAGAAGATTCTTGTCTAGTCTAATTTTTGAAAAGGCAAAGCTTTGTAAGGCTGGAAAAATAGAGAGAAGCTTCTGGATAAGTTTTTAGTGGGAGTGAAGGAGCACTGCCAGTCCCTCATTAAAATCCTTTTCTTTCAGGGCTCCTGCAGACAAATGATAAAGTGGCCCTGAAGGAGATCACCAGGCAGCTGCAGCTGGAAAACGTGGTTGGGGATAAAGTTTTTGTGAGTGTCTTCACTCCCCTCCCTCCAAAACCATTGCCTGGAAAACTGGCTGTGTAGGATGGAGCTTTTGGGGCCTGAATTGGTTGCCAGCAAGTACCTGAGTTCCACACCAGTTCTGAGCATTGCCTTGTGCTCCTTGAGCACCATTAATGCATCCTGATGCTTTTTAATTGCATCAGCTTGTTCCTTACAGGAGGAGGAAGAAAGGAAAGGCTCTCAGCAAGGCCCTGAATGGAACAAATTTAAGCATTCCAGAGAAGGGTGGAGTATTTTGGGAGACAAAGGGTTAGCTGCTTAACCAGCCACAAAGCAGGATCTGTAGTGTTTTAATATATAAGGTTCCTAATGCAGCTTTTCTGTTCCTGGGGAAATCTGTCCAGCCTTCCTGGAGCTCTCATTTTGCATAGAACTCTGTTAAAATATTTGCTTCTATTGACCTTTTCCCAGAGATAAACTCATTTTCATTAGTACTGAGGACAGTCACAAAAAGGGTGACCAAAATGCTTCAGATTAAATTGCATTTATATATTTGAGTGGGAAATAACTTGGGCCACTGATCCTACCACTGGGTTGCTTCCTGTTGGTGAGTGTCCAGGATTTGCAGGAATGTCTTTCTCTCCACAGAAACCTTCTCTTCCTTATCTCCTGTAACCCAAATTCAGAGAGGAAACTGCCTTTTCTGCCACCTTTTTTGTGGTGTTGGATTGTGGTTATTTCCCACCTCACAACCTCTGTGCTGCAGAGTGTGTAAATCTCTGTAGCTGCAGCAGGATGGTCACAGCAGTTCAGGGGTTTCTGCCATGAATGTTTGAAACTTTCATCTCTTTAATGAAGTTGCAAATTAAAACCTGCGTCCTGCTCGTTCTCAGTGGAACTCATTAGGTGGCACTTTTCCCACATGTGTGGCTGTAAAATGAGGATGCAGCAGCTATTTAAGGAAAGATAAAGCCACTTGTAAATGTAGCTTATTGCAGATATTCTTCTGATCACTAATTTTTGCCTGTCTGAGGCAGTTTGCTGTAGGAATCTGAAATTTGGGGATTTCAGGCTGGAAAGAAGTGGATGGAGTAGAATTAACCATCAGGTTTTCTTGTCCTGAGGAGTTTGTGATCATACAACATGAAGTACCACTGCAAGGTTTTGGAAGCAGGATTTTAGAAGCTGTTAATCTTCATTGCTGTAGTTTAACAGCCCTGAGAACCACATTGCAACTCTGTTCTGACCCTTCTTCCTTCTCTGTGCAGGGCAGTTTTGCTGAGAACCTGGCGTTCCTTCTGGAAGCTTTAAGGAGAGGTAAAAACACTCCTAACCCTGTCCTGCAATGCTGAGTGTTCCCTTGAACTGCTGCTTGGCAGGACACCACAGAACCTTCCCAGTTCTTCAGGGTGTTTTCCTTTGTGCCATGTGAAAGGGGGGCTTAGTTAAGGGCTAGAAGAAAATAGTTATTAATTATTAAATGGTGCTGAATTCCCTGCTGACTCCCCCAACTGCTCTGCCAGGAGATCGGAGCAGCAGCTGCCCAGTCCTGTTTGTCCTGGATGAGTTTGACCTGTTTGTCCATCACAAGAACCAGACCCTGCTCTACAACCTCTTTGACATCTCCCAGTCAGCACAGACTCCAGTGACAGTGATTGGGCTCACCTGTAGGCAGGTAAGGAACTGCAGGTCATTCTGAGCTGCTTTACAGTCACCTCTGTCTTAGTTCAGATGTTTTCTCCTCTCCTGGGACATTATTTTTATTCCCTTTTTTAAACCACCAGTTTTTCTAACTTTTGAAATGGGAAGGATATGATAATAATTTGTGCTGAGAGGTTACAGAGCCTTCAGTTTTCCTGCTAGAGCAGCAGGTTTACCTTTCCAAGGAGACATGTCTCCTATCACACTGTTTTGTTTTATTTTATATTCTACATTTTAGGGAAGCTCCTGGGCATTTCAGTTTCTTGGTCAGAGTTGGTAAGAAGAGACTTGTATGACCACAGTGCTTAAAGAAGATTCCTTGTCCTCAGGACAATGATTTAAACTGATTTAAACAATGATTTTGACATGTTCAAAGTCAGAGAATCATAGAAGGGATTGGGTTGGAAGAGACCTCTGAGATCATCAAGTCCAACCCTTGGTCCAACTGCAGTCCAACTCCATCTTAAATTTCCTGTGGTTTTTACAGCAGCATTGAAGAGAATTATGGACAGATTATGTATCTAATAAATCTGTAGCACTGTGGAAACATATAGTTTATAAAATCCATACTGTTTTCTGAATAAACTGTGTTGCTGTGAAGATAAACTGGGTTATGGCAGGAAGATAATAATTAAAACATCTCATCCAACCTGAATCTGGGTGATATTTTCTGAGTGCAGTTGAGGAACTGTCCTCAGAGCTGCACTGTGGCTGTACAGGCTGTTGTTTCTGAGGGGAGTTTTGGCTTTTTTGAGCCACACAGACAACTTGTGTGGGGCCAGGATGGGCTGAAGTGTCCTGGTTTCAGGCTCAAGGAGCTGAACTATTTCCATAATCTGTGGAGAAATTGTGCTTGGTTTCCTGGCAACTAATGAGCCTGTGTGATGTGGTGCACCACGTGGGCTGGGGAGATGCTGGGTACACATTTCAAGGCACATCAATTAAACTAATCAGCCAAGGTCTTGTTGGAACATTTCAAACCTGAGAATTTAGTAATTCTTCCTTTTTTCAGCACCCTTCACTTTGGTGATTTGTCTGCACTGTAGCAAAGAATGCTCTCAGAAATCTGCTTTTTTAATTACTGTTTTTCCTTTTCTTTTAATCAAGGATGTCCTGGAGCTCTTGGAGAAGAGAGTAAAATCCAGGTTCTCCCACAGACAGATATACTTGCTGAATTCCTTTGATTTTAAACAATATATTAAGATATTTAAGGAGCAGCTTTCCCTTCCTGCTGAATTTCCTGATGAGTCTTTTGCACAAAAATGGAATGATAATGTTCAGGTATTTAAAGCTTTTTGTACTTGGTTTTAGTAAAAATTCTAAAGTAAGGCAAGTTTATCAGTGTAAAGCTTTTACCTAAGAGTGGTGTTTCCTTTCACTGTTTGAGTTTGGTGTGGAATAAATTAAATTGGGATAGAGAATCTTTGCTTATTGAACTCTGGAGGAAAAATTATCACAGAAAGTTGAGGATAGACATGAAGGATTGTGTTGTCAGCATAAGCTGAGCTCTGTCAAAGAATTAGTTGCTATTTTTCCTGCTGAGTATAAAATGATTCCTTGACATGACTTAAATATCACTTTATTTTGTTTTCAGGCCCTCTCAGAGAACAAAACTGTGCAGGATGTGTTGCAGAACCTTTTCCACTACACCAAAGACCTGCGCTCGCTGCATTTCCTGCTGGTCTGTGTTTGGGTGTATATAAAACACCTCTTGATTTTCCCTTTCTGCTGTTCCTTTTGGTTCCTGCTGAATCCTAAAAACTGCTCATGTTGAAACCTCCTTTATCCACCATTCATACAGTTCTTGCATCCAAATATTCCTCCATTCCTCCTCTTTCACTAGATCTGTTCCCTTACTGAACCTTCTTATTCTTTCTACTGAATTTGCAGCCCTGTTATTCACATGGAGGAAATGCTTTTGCTTCCTTTTATCACTCCCAGTGTCAGATAAAATCACTTGATGAACTGTGTGATCAGGCACCACGTTGCTTTCCTATGTGGACCAATCCCTAGTTCATCCATTACTGTGACATTAGTCCAGGAAATGGGATTTTAAACTTAAATCTTGAGGTGCTGCAGGCCTGAGGCAACTTAATCCATAGAAATACTGAGCTGGAAGTGAATTCTGATCTTCCAAATGACCACCTTATCCAGCCTCAAGGGCCTGAGAATTTTTCAGAATTTTCAGCTTCCAGAATTTTTCTTGGTATCTCCAGCTCTTCCCAGTTATCCCACTGGGGAGAGAAGGAAGGACTCCTCACTGTGTGGGGAAAAATGAGTCTGATGCCTCCCTGGGGAGACTTCCATGCTCAGAAAGCTGGAGGCAGTGCTGGCAGAGAACTCCTTCCCATCACAGAGAGGAGCTGGAGGGTCTTTTTTAGTTTAACCTGCCTCCCTCAGCTCTGTTTTTCACCTCCACCAACATAAATGCACCAACAGGAGGGAACTAACACTTATTTAACCATCCCAAAATATCCCAGAGCTGCTGTGGGTGTGAAGATCCTGTACCTGCCACGGGGTGCTGTGCCAGCCCTCAGACTGGAACCTGCTGCCCTGTGGGGGCTGCTCTGGGCTCCAGTGCTGACAGCTCCGCCCAGCACTGCTCAGAGCCACTCTGGAACTGCATCACACACTTCCTGCTCTAGTTCTCAAACAGAGTGTGAGCAGAGCCCTTTTGGGATTGATTCCAGATTGTTCCTAGTCCAGGGGCACCCAGTTCTGTCCCTGTGGCCTGAGTGAGGCCAGGCAAGGAGCTGGTGGCAAACCCAGCAGCCTCCCTGTGAGCCCAGCACAGCTGGGGCTCAGCTTCCCAAGTCTTTCTGCAGCAGGTTGTCCATGTTTCCTTTGGAAAGGGGCTTTTTCACTCTGAAGGCTTTTCTCCAGTAAAACCAGTAATACAGATTTGAGAGGGATGAATGAGGAGTTCTGGAGAAGAGAAGGCTCCAGGGAGACCTGAGAGCCTCTTCCAGGGCCTAAAGGGGCTCCAGGAGAGCTGGAGAGGGACTGGGGACGAGGGATGGAGGGACAGGACACAGGGAATGGGATCTTGGGAATAGATGGGACATTGGGAAGGAATTCTTGGCTGGGAGGGTGGGCAGGCCCTGGCATAGGTTGGGCAGAGAAGCTGTGGCTGCCCCTGGATCCCTGGGAGTGTCCAAGGCCAGGCTGGAGCACCCTGGGACAGTGGAAGGAGTCTCTGTACAGGAGCAGGTGTAGAACAGTTGTGAGTCCTCCTTGCAGCAGTTTGAAGTGCTGATCCATGGAAATGGATACAAACAGGCTCATGAGGGTTTATCTCCCTGAGTGGAGCCTGGAAATGTTTCCTGGCAAAGGGCAGCTGTAACTCCAGCTGTTTGAGGGTTTTCAGTGTGTGCATGTGGGATGTCTGTTCATTACTGGCTCTAGGAGGTGATTCCTTGGGAAATGTGTTGCTCTGCAGCCCATCTCCAGGCAGGAATGGTGTGGTGCTGAGGGATGAGCTGAGCAGAGTTTGTGCCCTGTTCCAGATGCTGGCTGTGAGTGCAGTGACTGGGCACCACCCCCTGCTCACTGCAGCTGACCTGCAGGAGGCCAGCAGGCACCACAGGACCGACTCCAGGGCAAACATTGTCCATGGTAAGGCCCAGCCTTTCCCCAGAAATGCCTCTTAGGAGAGAGGGAAGGGTCAGCTCCCTCCCTGCCATTCCCCTGGTGTGAGAAACAGGGATAACCTGAGCCCATGGAGCCTGCTCTGTGCTCACACATCTGTGGATAGAAAATGCCACATTGTAAATTCCTTTTTTTATAAATTCCTTACTGTTTCTTAATAGTCCTGCTTCAAATACGTGGAAAACAAATGTTCTCTTATCAAGCCTCTCCAATTCTGGGATTTTTTTCCATAATGAAGATACATAACACAAATGGGTGAGGCCTAGAGCTTATTACAATAGAGGAATGAATTCAGTGAGTGAACTGCTTGTGTTTCTGATGTGCTTAAGGGGAATGTTTAGGGCTCTTGTCTTTGCCCCCAGGTTTGTCTGTCCTGGAGATCTGCCTCATCATAGCCATGAAACACTTAAATGACGTCTATGATGGAGAACCATTTAACTTCCAGATGGTTTACAATGGTGAGAGAAAAGCCTGAGCTCCACAAACACCAAATCAGTTCCTGGCCCCCCACTAACGTTCCTTTTATCTGTTACAGAATTCCAGAAGTTCATCCAGAGGAAAGCACATTCCATGTACAACTTTGAAAAGCCGGTTGTCATGAAGGTGAGCCCAAAATGCACTTTGAAGTATTTGGATCCTGGTTTTATTTTCTAGTGGCCAAACCCAGCCTTGCCAGGATGCCTTGCCAGGGCAGAGCGTGGCTCCTGGCAGGAGTGACTCCCCTTGCCCTGTCCTGGTTTCCTCAGGCCTTTGAGCACCTGCTGCAGCTGGAGCTGGTGCGGCCCCTGGAGCGGCCGTGCGTGCGGACGCAGCGCGAGTTCCTGCTGGTGCAGCTGCTGCTGGACAGCACCCAGATCATGGACGCCCTGCAGGTCTACCCCAACTGCCCCACCGACGTCAAACAGTGGGCAGCCTCCTCCCTCAGCTGGCTCTGAGCTGGGCAGCCCAGGACAGGCAGTGTTTGCCCCCAGGAGGGCCTTTGGATGAATAAATTCTTGGAAGAACTTGCTCTGCTGCTCCATTTGGGATTTGTTTGAAGGAGAACTCTCTGCTGTTGTTCCTCCCAATGCCCAGAACTGTGACCAACTGCAGCACTCAGGTGGTTTAGCTCAGCTCAGTGCCAGCTTCTCCCTTTGGAGAAACCACTCTTTGGAGTTTGTGCCTCAGGCCCTGGCTCGGGCCACACTGCCCTGCTGGTGCCAGGGCTGGCACTGTTGGTTCTGCAGCACAGACACACCAGTCTGAAGCTCACATTGTACTGCTCCTTCTCAAATTGGACGTGACATGGAGAATTTACTCCATTAAATCTTTAATCACAACAAAATTTACTTAATTAAACCTTTAATCCTAACAAGCTTTAGCTGCAAGTGGTACTTGTGCCAAGCACAGCCCACCTTGTGCTGTTTCCAGCTGAAGGATGGGGTGTATCCAGGCACAGGGACCCAGCTGGGAGCGCTGCCATGGACTCTGCTGGCACCTCTGGTGGGGACATGGGTGGTACAGCTGTTGGGAGAGGGGGGTGTGGGGTCACACCTGTGCTTGTGCTGCCAGGAGTGCCAGAGGGACCTGCCCACGTGAGGGCCCACAGCAGCCAGGGCTGGGGTGCCCTCACCCTGGTTGGTGCTCCTGCTCCTCCCCAGGGAGGGCTGGGTTGGATATCAGGGAAAGGTCCTTCCCCCAGAGGGTGGTGGGCACTGACCAGGCGCCCCAGGGCAGAGGGCACAGCCCCAAGGCTGCCAGAGCTCCAGGAGGGTGTGGATGATCCTCTGGGGCACAGGGTGGGATTGTTGGAGTGACTGTGCAAGGACAGGGCTTGGACTGATTGCTGTGGGTCCCTTCCAGCTCAGGACATTCCATGACTGGGATAAGTCTCAGTGTGTCTGTTCATGCTGGAAGCCCCTCTGTGCTCTCATGCAAAACCCCTCTCAGTCAAAAGGTTATTTATTTTGCTCTCTTTGCTTCATAAAGGAACTGTCTGCACCCCTGCACATCCTGAAGAGCAGAGCAGTGCTTGGGAAGGCAGGAAAGGAATCCTAAGTGCTGAGGGCTGGAAGGGACCTAAAAGGTTATCTTCATGATCCAGGTTCTGTAAGTGATGCCCCTGCTGCCAACTGCACACAGAGTTGGTTAATATTTTATATTCTTTTTTTTAATCTCACAAACTCCGAGTTTGGCCCAGGAACTGCTGCCTGTGTAGGACCAGCCCCACATCCTGAAATTAAGGTTAAAAGGAGGCATTTGCAAGTCAGAGTAGTCACATTTTTTATTTTCCCGTTGGGGGAATAGGGCAGAGTATACATTTGTATTTGTACAATATTTAACAATCACTTTATTGAGGGTGGGGGGGGTTGGTTGGTTTCTCAGCACTTGCAGAAAACCAGCAAGTACCTTTTGACAGTAGTACAACAACCTGTGCCCAAAACACTGACAGATACAGAGAGGAAAGTTGAAGTAATTGCTCAGCAAACTCGAGAGGTAACGAAGAGGAGATGGACTGAAAAGGCATTAAAAATAAAATAAGGAGGGAGAACAAAAGCAGTCCTGCTGGTTGAGTATCTGAGGTAACAGATGTTCCATCAAGGATGCTACTGGAGTCGTTTGCCCATGGATGTGTATTGCAGCTCCCTGTGTTTTGTACCAGAAATGTCTTTAAAAAGGTTAAAAAAGCTGGAGGAGGAGCAGAGGGGACCCTGCAGGTCTGACAGAGCTGCCCTGAGCAGGACACGGCCTGTCAGTCGGTACAGCTGGGATGGGAACCACACCCACTGCTGTTGGGGTATCTCCACACTCCTGGTGTGGTTTGGGAACACGCCAGGGATGGCAGCGCTGGTTGCACAGCCCCGGGAAGGAGCTGTGAGCAGAGGATGTGGGGGCAGGAGCTTCTCCCCCTCTCACACACACAGTAACACCTGGGGCTCACACAGCAGCCCAGGGAGGGCCCAGGGGCACTGCCCAAACACTCCCCAGCACCACAGAGCGCTGCTCGGGCAGCTCAGCCCAGTTCCTGCTCTGCAAGGGCAACCACAACTCCTGTCCAAACCCCTGTGAGAGCAGCGGGGCCAGAACAGCTCAGGGCACAGCAGTCTGACCAATTAAAAGCATTTCTAAGGAGCAGCCTTTGCTCAGTGACGCTACATGACGCTGTTAAATCCCAGGGAAGGAGAGCAGGACAAGAACTGAGCTGGGACAGCCAAAGGCAGATTGGAATTGCAAAGGTAGGAGTGTTGGGGGAACCTGCAGGAGCTCGAGTTTGGGGGGTACCACAAAGGGACATCAGATCTCAAAGAGCACAGAATTCATCCATCCACTACTCCAGTTTGGGTACTGAAGGGTTAAAACTGCTCAGGAGCCCAGAGGTGTCTGAGCAGGACTGGACTGGGGTTTGTTCAGAACTCGGCAGCTCCATCCCTGTCCTGTGTGTGTGAAGTTAAATTAGAAGTGGATTAAAAAGGGAAGGAAGAGGGAACTGTCACAAATGTCACAAACTGGGTTTCTCTCCCACTGTCTCCTTGGAGAAGGTCCCTCTGGCACAGCCCTGGGTGGGACATCAGCCCTTCCTCCCTCCCTGCCCTTATCCATCACTTCCCACTGCTCCCAGGGCCCAGCTCACCTCGGGCTGCACAGGTCCAGGTTCCAGCCAGCCCTCAGTGAGCTCCCATTAAAGCTGCTTCCCAAAGACAGGAATGGACAAACAGGGAGAACAAGGACACCCACAGCACCCCAGGGGCAACACTGACTGTTCTTGGAGCTGTGTGTGAAGATCCAGTAGGGAGACAGGGCTGGGAGAAGCTCTCTGGCACTCAGCTCCCAGTCACTGTGATTCCAGCACGAGGGGTGGTGTCCTGAACTGCAGTGCTGGAGCTGGGAAAGCCATTTCCATGATTATCCTCATTTTTGGCGAGTCTGTGCTATGGACACTGATACTCGTTACCTCGGAATGGTCGTTGCATTCCGTGAGCAGAACTGAGTTATCCCTGAAATTTGTAATGTTCAGAATCTGGGATTTGTGGCCAGAAGGTTGGGTGTGACTCCAGGATAAACCTGTGGATCCCAGGGAGGGAGCTGCACTCCCATCCCACGGCACCAGGCTTGGTGTGCAGGGAATTGCAAGTGTCCAAGCAGAGAGAGAGGAGTTTGAGCTTCCTGAGGAGATCCTGGGACAGGGACAGCCCCCACTGCCTGGCGGGATGGGGAACACACGGAGACCTCGGCACAGACATAAATTAGAAAAAGACTTTTTTCTTAAAAAAGAAAGGAACAAGAATTCAGAGCTTTCCAGTGTCACAGCTCACAGAAAATTAAAAAAAAAAATAAAAGTCATGCTTAAGTTTTCAAATATTCCTCAGACACAGCAAACCTAAATAGTATCAGTTAAATAAATGGATGAGATACTCTGGGAAATGGAGGGAAAAGCTTTCAACTAAAGAGGAAGGAAAATTTTCTTTCAATAAACAGCACTTTTGTTTCTGTTTTATACACAACAAGCGAGTACAAGGAAAGGCTCAAACCACGGCTCTGGGAATGGCCAGTTCTGGGGCACAAAGCTGTGCCCTTCTTAAATAACACGGGGAGTGGGAGCAACAGCACTTACAGAACACGGAGCCGTTTATTATTCCAATTGCGTTAGTGTTGTCAATCATAATTTAGGAGGTGGAACTGAGGTATACCTGGTTGAGGGAGGTTAAGTAATACTTGGAAGCCTCTTTGCTCTATCCCATTGATTACTCTTGTTTCTGTACACGGAACAGCAGCACACGGAACATTCACAAGCTGTGTCGTAGTCGCATTACAATAGTCATTTTTTATAAACAACAACGAATGCAATAAAAACAAGTTACCCTTTTTTCTTTTTTTTTTTCACCTGTTGTTTTTAAATCTGAAGTGAAATGTTTTGATTTTAAAAAAAATAACAGTAGTTCATTTAAGGAATTAGTCTCTTCTGACAGGGATTAAGAAATCGGATGTCAGTGTTTAAAACGCTCATTAGCCCAGACAGGTCCATATTCTTCATTAAGTTCCTCGGCGGCACGTGAGGGGTCACGTCCTCCAGGTGTAAGCAGGGAATGCAGAAAGTCTCATGGATCCACGTGGGGCAGCAGGAAGGGGGAAACAAAGGATAAACACCTCTTGGGGATGTTCCAGAGAGACTTACCATCCGCTCTTCCCGCCGGCACAGCCGTGACGCCGCAGTCCGTGCGCTGTAGCAGCTCCAGTGAAGAGTCCTGTGGTCACTTCCATGACCAGTGCAACTATCATAGACTGGATTCTTTGGGAGGAAAGTCAACGTTTGTCACCATTGTGACCACAGTCACGATGTCCTCTGTGGTGATTATGTTAGTCAGTTTTTGCATCTGGATGATCCTCTCCTCCACGCAGCCCGCCGACAGCCGCGCCTCGGCGTCGTGATCCCAGCACTCCTCGATGGTCTCGCACAGCATCGCCATCCCCTGCCGAGGGCAAGGCACAGCCGTCACCCGGGGGCTCGGGAACAGGCTGGGGGGGGCACAGCTCCCACACCTGAGCCCTGTGTCCAACAGCACAGGGTGCTGGACTGGGGTTGGTGGGACAGGACATGGTGCTGGATTGGGGTTGGTAGGACAGGACATGGTGCTGGATTGGGGTTTGATGTGGTGACAGGTTTGAGTTTGATGGGACAGGACATGGTGCTGGATTGGGGTTGGTAGGACAGGACACGGTGCTGGATTGGGGTTTGGTAGGACACAATGTGGTGCTGGATTTGGGTTTGAGGGTTGGACTTGGGTTTGATGGGACAGGACATAGTGCCAGATTTGGGGTTGATGGGACAGGACCCGGTGCTGGATTTGGATTTGATGGGACAGGACGTAGTGCCAGGTTTGGGTTTAATGGGACAGGACATGGTGCTGAATTTGAGTTTGATGGGACAGGACACGGTGTTGGATTTGGGGTTGATGGGACAGGACGTGGTGCCACTTTTGGGGTTGATGGGACAGGACATGGTACCAGATTTGGGGTTGATGGGACAGGACATGGTGCCACTTTTGGGGTTGATGGGACAGGACATAGTGCCAGATTTGGGTTTGATGGGACAGGACACGGTGACAAGTTTGGGTTTGATGGAACAGGACACGGTAACCAGGTTTGGGTTTGATGGGACAGGACACGGTACCAGATTTGGGGTTGATGTGACAGGATGTGGTGCCACTTTTGGGTTTGATGGGGCCTCAGGTCTGCTTCATTTAATATTAATTATTATTTCTTATCTTTACACAACTACAGAACAGTGAGCAAACCCTCCCCCTGGAGGGTGGTGCCAGACTCATCACAGCATTTCTAAGAGCTCACACCAAGAGGTGAATTCCTCAGCCATCAAATGGCACTTCAGTGAAAATGAACTCAAGAATTTCTCCTTTCATCAAAAAACCCTGGAAGAATCACTCACTTTCCAGCACTCAATATTTTAAGATGAACAATACACTAATTTCTAGCCCATTTAATTCCCACTGGAACTACTGAATTCTTCCCAAAAGCAGTGGCTGGGCAGGATTGGGAATCCCAACCCTTGGGTAACACTTACAGAATGTTTCTGCCAACACTCCCTCAGGACAGGCCTCTTCTTTTTATGGACCACGACCTCCTGCATGTCCTCGAGCGAGGGGTGCTGCCCGATCTCCTCCTCGAAGGGCAGCATGTACTCGTCCACGGGCCCTGCAGAGGGGAAGGCTCTGTCACAGTCCTGGCACAGCCTGCAGGGCACCTCAGAGCCCTCCCTGTTCCACCCCCTGCACGGGCAGGGACACCTCCCTGCGTGAGGTTGGGGGATCTTGCCAGGGAACAGCTGAGTTTGAGGTGGCTCCCTGTGAGGGAGAGCTCTGGGACACTCAGCATGCCCAGCCCAGGTGGCACACCCACATTCACTTGGTTGGATTTACCTGCCTCAAAGGCAGGACTGAAAATGCCACTTTGCCCCAAACATTTCTGAGCCTTTGGCCTGTTGGTCCATCCTGAGATTCCTTCTGGCCCCTCACGAGATCTATTTTAAAATACTTGTAATTCACACTGGAATCTGAGCCTGGGGTGAGCTCAGGCCACACCAGGTGTGCCAGGTGAGTTGTGCCAGGCCAGGAGTTGTGCCAGGGCAGTTGTTCCAGGCCAGTTGTGCCAGGCCAGGAGTTGTGCCAGGCCAGGAGTTCACAGGAGCTGTCCCTCCCTCCCCATGGCCAGAAGCAGCACACCAGCACTCCATGTGCCACAACACTCCTCCTGGGATGCCACACCACAGGCAGTGCCCACTGAGGGTGTTCCCGTGCCCTCCCCACTGGGTCACCCAACCCCCTGAGCAGACTCCCCGCACACTCCACCCTCCCTGCCCCTCTGTGCCAACCCCAATGCCCCCAGCCGTGCCCGTACCGTCAGCAGCCGTGCAGCGCGACGCCAGCTCCCACAGCACCAGCCCCATGGCGTACATGTCTATCCGCAGGAACGCGTCCCTCTGGAAGTTGATGGCCCCCTCCAGCACCTCCGGGGCCATGTACCTGCGGGTGCCCACCTGGAGGGGCACAGGCACCACGGGTTGGACCCTGAGCACACACCCCACACCCCCCAGAGTGACAGGGGGGTCCAGCTGCACAGCAGGAGCCAACACGTGAGGGGACTGGAGCACAATCCCTGTGGGGAAAGGCTGAGGGGGGGTTCAGGGGGGAGAAAATGAGGCTCAGGGGGGAACTCAGTACTCCCCACAACTCCCTGACAGAGGTTGTACCCGGGGGGGGCATTGGTCTCTTCTCCCAGGCAAACAGCAGGACTTGAGCTCTGCCAGGGGAGGTTTAGGTTGGAGAGCAGAAAGAAATTCTTTACAGAGTGCTCAGGCATTGGAATGGGCTGCCCAGAGAGGGGGTGGATTCCCCATCCCTGGAGGGTTTTCAGCTGAGCTTGGCCGTGGCACTGAGTGCCATGATCTGGTAAAGGGACTGGAGCTGGCCCAAGGGTTGGACTTGATGATCTCGGAGGGCTTTTCCAACCCAATCCATTCTGTGATTCTGTGATTCTATGGATGTGGCACTGAGTGAGAATCCACCATGTCTTGATCCAACCCCACTGTGATCACCAGCCCAGGGCACTCCGTGCCATAATCTGGTGATCACAGTGGGGTTGGATCACGGGTTGGACTTGGTGATCTTAGAGGTCTCTTCCACCCCAGTTCATTCCATGATTCTCTGATTCCCAGGGATATTCGTGCTTAGGGGTAAATCCTGGAGTTTCACTGCTCAGTTTCCCTCCACAGTGATAATTAATTAATAAAACATTGTAAGGTTCTTGCCCAAATCCTCTCACAAGGATGGAAATGAGGGGAATTCCCGTTCCCAGGCTGTGCCATTCCCAGAAATAAAGGGGGATTTACCTGTCCATGGGTGTCTCCTGCAGACTTCCCAGCCTCAAACTTTAAAGCTAGACCGAAATCAGCAATACAAGCTGTGAGGTTGTTTTTCAGCAGCACGTTCTTGCTCTTGATGTCCCTTTCAAGGTGAATAAAAAAACAAAATTAGAGCTCAAGAACCTGGAAAAACAGTAGTTAAAATTCCAAGGAAAAGGTAACACAATAGTAAAGCATTAGGGGATGTAAGGTGGGAAAATTATATAGATAATTTTAACAACAATGAATGCAAATATATAACTATATATAT
Organism: Willisornis vidua nigrigula; assembly: GCA_021164005.1. Lineage (NCBI taxonomy): Eukaryota > Metazoa > Chordata > Aves > Passeriformes > Thamnophilidae > Willisornis > Willisornis vidua. The sequence continues at coordinate 221,958 of JAJPCS010000092.1, read as the reverse complement.
ATATAATATATAATATTATAGAACATAAATATATAATTCCATATATAACAACATAAATATATATCTAGTCATACTGAATGTATAACATATTATTTTAAAATAAATAATGCAAAATACAATACATAATAATACATAAATGTCATGATATATATTATATTTATATCATCAATAAAAATTAATACAATTGGAGCTGTCACTTTGTGCTTGTTTTTGGACTGAATCCAGATGTGTGGGGGATATCTGGACATGATCACAGAATCACAGAATGAACTGGGTTGGAAAAGACCTTCGAGATCATCAAGTCCAACCCTTGGGCCAACTCCAGTCCCTTTACCAGATCATGGCACTCAGTGCCACGGCCAAGCTCAGCTGAAAAACCTCCAGGGATGGGGAATCCACCCCCTCTCTGGGCAGCCCATTCCAATGCCTGAGCACTCTCTCTGCAAAGGATTTCTGATGTCCCACCTACCCCTCCCCTGGCAGGGCTCAAGCTGTGCCCTCTGATGCCCGGGTACCTGTGTGAGATGGCAGGTTTGTGGCCGTCCTTGAGCCCCGGGATGTCCTCGTGCAGGTAGGCCAGGCCCCGCGCCATGGTCTGCGCGATGTGACACAGCTCCGACCACGACACCACGTTGGCCTTCAGGAAATCCGTCAGCGAGCCCTGCACACACAGCACAGTGTCACACACAGCACTGTCACACACACAGCACAGTCACACACATCAGTGTCACATACACAGCACAGTGTCACACACACAGCACTGTGTGTCACACAGAGCACAGTCACACACAGCACTGTGTGTCACACAGAGCACAGTGCCACACACACAGGACAGTGTCACACACACAGCACAGAGTTACACACACAGCACAGTGTCACACACACAGCACAGAGTTACACACACAGCACAGAGTTACACACACAGCACAGTGTCACGCACAGCACAGTGTCACGCACACAGCACTGTGTGTCACACACAGCACAGTCACACACACAGAGCACAGTGTCACACACACAGCACTGTGTGTCACACACAGCACAGTGTCACACACACAGCACAGTGTCACACACACAGCACTGCACACCTCTCACTTCACTAACCACATCTAGCTGGGTGTCTCTGCATGTGGGATTGGACTGTGTGGCTTCTGTTCTACAGACTGGTCTCTGTGGCTTCAGATTTACAGATTTGGCTTTAGTTTTACAGACTGGTCTCTATGGCTTCAGCTCTACAGACTGGTCTGTGTGGCTTCAGCTCGACAGGCTGATCAACTAATGCAAGCAGAACAAAACCAAACCCCACAGGCTCTGTGAGATGGAGTCTGGTGAACTCAGGCAGGTGATGGGAGATATATAAAAATACCCTAAAATAAAACACTCTAAAAAGCAAGAAAAAGGGTAGAATTAATTTTTGAGTTCTAAACCAGCTCCTCTATCAAGTAAGAACCAACAACTTCCTCAAGTTGTCTGAAAATACACTGAAGTAATTTCACACCCAACGAAAAGTGAAACAGTGAAAACTTTCAAACTGTGTTTCCAAACTCCTGCCCTGTCTGTGACCCACGTGCAGGCTGTGCCTGAGCCCCGGGCCCAGCAGGGCCAGCCCCACCTTCTCGTGGAAGGCCGTGATGAGCCACAGGTCGACGTCGATGCTGCTGCCCCTCTTCTCGGCGCCGATGAACTGCAGGATGTTCTCGTGCTTCATCCCGGGCAGGCTGTAGATCTCGTACTCGTTCTGCCATGACTGCTTGTCCTGGGGACACCACACAGTCAGCCACACACCCCCCTGGCACTGCCCCTGGCACTGCAGGGCCTTGGGAACCCCCTCCCAGCACACCCGTGGGGTGTGTCCCCGGAAACACCAACCTGCAGTGGGTCCCCCCAGCTCACACCTCATGGGTGGGTTTGATTTCATTAATTATCCCCCCCAGCATCACCACACAGGGTCATTTGTATTCTTTATCTTAAATCCTGAGCACAATTCAAGCCATGGCATCCAGAGGGCACTCACTGGGCAATCAGTGCTGTCTCACTTAATTGAGGTGCTTTTAATTGGAGCTATCACTGCACAGGTTTGCATTGCAGGCATTTAATTTGGTTATTAACTGCTCAGGAGGTGTGTGAGAGCTGCTTAAAGCTCCTGCTGCTGAGCACATGTTTTTATGACTAGAAACACCCATTTCACAGAGCTGATGCTTCAATCATATGTTTTAATACCCCATTAATTTAAACTTCAATAATATTCATTAAAACATTAATTTTAATTCAATATAACTCTTCCTGCACCTCGTGCACCTCGAAGACATTTCTGCCTGGATTTACAGCATGAATTTAAACTCTGTGTTGGGACAGGGAAGGCTGTTGGGATGTGACAGGGGTTGTGCTCACCTGGATGGGGAATATTTTCACTGCCACGTATTCATTGAGGAGCTGAGCCTTCCACACACACCCAAACCTGCCCCTGGCTTTGATCTCCAGCAGCTGCAGCGGCTTCAGACCCATCAGAGGGGAGGGAGGGGGAGGCCCCGGGTCCTGCAATCAGCATAAACCAGTAATTAATTAATTAATTAATTAGTTAATTCTGCTGTTATGCCTGACAGCTCTACAAATAAAGGCTTTAAGGTGGGAGAGACCTGGAGCACAGAGACAACTCCTCCTGGAATTAATTCCCAAAAAAACCAGACACAGGCTGAGCCCTGCTCTGCAGGGAACAGGAATGGGGTGGGAAAACGTGCTCATGGATGTGGGAGTGGGAGCAGCACCACAGGCAGGGAACACCCCTGGAAGACCAGGAGTGACAGCACAGCAGGAACCAAGGACAGGGTAACCAGGCGGGAAAGCAGAGCAGAAATTAAGGAATAATCCAACCAGGTGGAAAAGCACAACAAAAATTAAGGAATAATCTAAATAAGTGGGAAAGTGCAGCAGAAATTAAGGAATAAACTAAACATGTGGGAAAGTGCAGCAGAAATTAAGGAATAATCTGAACAAGTGGGAAAGCAGAGCAGAAATTAAGGAATAATCCAACCAGGTGGGAAAGCAGAAATTAAGGAATAAAGATAATCAAGCTTTACTTGTTGTTTTTGTAAAGAGCTGGAATTGAAATGAGCACCTTTGATGCACTGAAGAGTTTTTGTGCATTTAAGGGGTTTTTTTTTGTGTTTATTGATGTGTGTGACCTGTTTAACTCCTCAGATCCCTGGTTTGGGAATCAGCACCTCCTGACCCCCTTCCATTGCTCCCAGCTCTGTCCCTGAAATCTGAGCTCCCAGGAACAGAACTGCAATTCTATCTGAACAGAACAAGGAGGTTCTCAATTTTACTGCCAAGGCTCTGCTTCCCTCTGGGCTCTCCTTTTCCCTCCAACCCCAATTCCACAAATGAATAACTGTGGAAAAAAAGAACTGCAATTCCAATGGGAGACTCCCTGCAATCCTGACAAAAAGCAGGGAATCCTCTCACAAATGTAGTGCTGGGTGCTTGCAGTTGTTACACCAGAACTGCTGGGTTTGAGCTGGACAGAAAACACAGAAAGTGAAGTTCCAGAGGGAAGTTTTCCCTCCCTTGGTGCCTTTCATTCCCTGCCAGAGCCCTCCTGGAATATTCCAGGGAAAGCACTGCCCTCAATTTGTAAATACAGTTTGGAATTATTGTAAGTGAAAGTGGAAACAAGATGCCCAAATTTCCTCCCCAGGGAGTAAAATCCTGTTATTTCCAGCCCTCTGAGCACTGGGCAGCACTTGGGGAATTAATGGCTGGAATTAATTAGTTAAAGTTCTGAACCTGCTTTGCCCAAAGCGGAGAATGTTTGTGGGAAATGAGCCCAAATCTCCCTTTGCTTCAGTGCCTGGGATTCCCCTTCCTTCCCAAGGCTCCACCCAAAATCCTGCTGGGAATCTGCAGGGCACAGAGCCTGAATTCCTTCTGAATCCTCAGGAAAAGAGCACTTCTCCAGGATTCCATGGGATTCAGGAAAACAACACTTCTCCAGGATTCCATGGGATTCAGGAAAACAACACTTCTCCAGGATTCCCTGGGATTCAGGAAAACAACACTTCTCCAGGATTCCATGGGAAAATCCCTCCTGAGAGATGAAAGGCAAAGTGGCAGCGGAATCTGCTGCTCCCAAATTTCCCATCAGAGCACTCCCCACATTCCCAACTCCTGGTTCCTAGAAAGCCCTGGCACTGCACAGGATGTTCCCCGGACCTGCCCCAGCCTCTCCCAAGGTTTCCCTTTCCTGGAGAGTCAAAACTTGGGGAGTTTCCAAGGCAGGAACACCATCCCAGCCCAGACAGACCCTGCTCTGAGTGCAAGGCACAATTCCTGCTCTTCCCAGGAGTGGAGAGGAACATCTGCCCTGTGTTCTCCTTGATTTCCCCTGGATAAAATCCCACTGCACAACTCCAGGGCCTATTTTTACCCAGAGACATTCCCAGCTGGGAGGCAAAGCTGTCCCACGTGCCACAGGCTCTGTCATTCCGGGCTGGCTTTGGGATGAGCTCCGTGGCGCCGGGGCCCAGGCTGGAATGTCAGCACAGCTCTGCTGGGATATCTTGGAATTCCAGATTTCCACAGCTGGCAAAGCCTTCCCCTTCCTGCCCCTTCCCCTCCACTGAGTCATACAGGGAAAAGATTCCCCAAAGAAGGGAGACTCCCAGGAATGGGGCTCCTCAAAAATGGGTCTTGGGATCAGAGAGATGCTGAAGGGACAGGAAACACAAATCCACCAGAAGTGGTTCCCTGACTGGGATCGTCTGGAGCCACACAGGGAATCCAGACTGCAGGAACCACAGGGAAAAATGTAAATACTAAAAACACTTAAACCATCCTATTGCTTTCTAAATTCCATTTACAGATTATCTCAGATGTTAATTAGACAACTGCAGGTGACAGAAATGGAGCAATCCTGAGACCCAAACACGAACCCAACTCTTGGAATTTCAATGTCCAACAACAACCCAGTTGGTGAATTAAAAACCTTCAGTGAGTTGTAGTTTCATGTTATCAGTTTAACACAAATAAAAATAATTTCTGGCCAGTGGGAAATCTGAGGTACAGACTTGGCAGTGGACGAGTGTTCTCCTCCAGGTGATGTGGTTCTGAACCACAGGGACTCCAAGCACTGGGAAAGGACAATTCAGACCAAACCGCGTTTCCCACATCCCCAGAAGGTTCCCCAACATGAACGAACAGCAGAGGGTCTTACCTCGATCATTATATGAAAGGCATGCTTGAAGAGAGGAGAAAACAAGGCAAGAGGAATTACTGTTTGCACCAGGAGTGGCAGAGAAAGCAGATCAGAGGAGGCAAAATCAGTTAGTTGTGAGTTAACAGCAGTAGAATTCATGGGGGGGAATTGTCTTGCATCAGTAATAGCATTTATATTAATAATTAAAAAATCCATCATTGATACGTCAGCAAAGGAATGGGGAGAGCAGAGTTATTAACAGACAATTAGCTGAGTTGGGTTATAATGAGGCCGAGAAACGCCCACCACGGAGTACAAAGCGCCGGGTTTTACCGAGTGCCCGCGAACACGCAGGGAATTCAACTTCCAGAGGGATGGAATCGTTCCCTGCAGTTCCCGCAGTGGCCGCGAGGGGGAGACGCTGCACCACCGAAATCCCGGGATTTACTGGGAACGGGAACTGGGAATGGCCCTTGGAACTGGGGCTTAAAAACCTGGGGGGCAGCACAGACTGGGGGAATGGCCATTGGAAAGTGAGCTTTAGGAACCAGGAGGGCACAGATTTGGGGGAATGGCCATTGGAACGGATCTTTGGGAACCAGGAGGGGACAGACTGGGGGAATGGCCATTGGAACTGAGCCTTAGGAGGACACAGATTTGGGGAATGTCCACTGGAACTGAGCTTTAGGAGGGCACAGATTTGGGGAAATGTCCATTGGAACTGAGCTTTGGGAACTAGGAAGGCACAGCCTGGGGGAATGTCCACTGGAACTGAGCTTTAGGAGGGCACAGATTTCGGGGAATGTCCATTGGAACGGATCTTTGGGAACCAGGAGGGGACAGACTGGGGGAATGTCCATTGGAACTGAGCTTTGGGAACCAGGAGGGGACAGACTGGGGGAATGTCCATTGGAACTGAGCCTTAGGAGGGCACAGATTTGCGGGAATGTCCATTGGAACTGAGCTTTGGGAGGGCACAGATTTGGGGGAATGTCCATTGGAACGGATCTTTGGGAACCAGGAGGGGACAGACTGGGGGAATGCCCATTGGAACTGAGCTTTAGCAACCAGGAGGGCTCTGATCCTCCTCCTGAACTTCATCCTAGGCAGGCCCTGGCACAGGTTGGGCAGAGAAGCCTCTGGATCCCTGGAATGTCCAAGGCCAGGCTGGACAGGGCTTGGAGCACCCTGGGATAGTGGGAGGTGTCCTTGTCTCTCTGGAACAAGATGATCTTTAAGGTTCCTTCCAACCCAACCCACTGCAGGATTCTGTGATTCTTTAACCTCAGCCATTCCCTTTGTCCACTCCAAATGGATCAGATGCTGCTGGAAGAGCATGGGATTCAAACCCCAGGACTGACTCCACGTGGGATCTCTCAGCCCTTCCTCCACTTGGCCTTTCCATGCTCAGGACGCTCCAGAGCCTCCCCCTGTGCCTGGGCACTGCCCAGCACACACTGGGCACTATCCAAGGAATTGGGAACTGAAGGATTTCTTGGAAATCCATGAGCTGGGGGTTGGATTGCTCAGTGCAGAGCACTGGGATCCAGCAGGATCACTCCTCCCACCCTCGGGAGCACAACACCCACTCCGAGGGGCCCAAGCCCTTCTTTCCAGTCCTATCCCCTATCCAAGTCCTGCAGCTCCTGAGAATCCTGCAGATCCCTCGGGAATGAGGCAGCAGCTGCAGGAGTTCAACCTTTTTGCTCTGGGCATGGGGAGAAACCGAAACACAAAGCTCTGAGGAAGGAGTCCTGTCCCAAACCCTCTGTGATCCCCTGGGGGATCCTCCTTCCCCACCCACCGAGGGATCAGACACACAGGGACATTCCTGAAGGATAAATCCATGCTCAGAACCACCTTCTGCCCCTGAAATCTCTGCCCACCACCTCAGGCCTCCCCCACAAACACAAGTGGCACCACTTGAAGCTTATCAAGCTACAGAAGAAATGCAAGTATGAGCTTTATGTCAGGAATTAATTCTTATACACAAAAACTGGAAGCAGTTACCCCCTCAGAACACCTGTCACCTACAGAAATGGCCATAAACACACCAACTTCCCATTTGTGCTGCTGAAAACTAATTCTAGTAGGTTTTATTACAATATTTGGACCCAATTAGACCAAAACCCCCCAAACAGTGCATTTTTTTCCCCAAATCTGGGCCATCCACAGCCAAATTCTGAACTGTAAAAGCCTTCAGAAGCCCAAAGCAACCTGAGCTTTGCCACAGAAACACGTTTTAAATTGTTCTTTAATTTTAATTGTACTGGAGTTAAGAAGTTCCCTTCAGGTTCCCGTTCAGGGTAAGGTATTTGAGGCCTGGATGTGCATTTCCCACTTGTAACACCCCATGGATTCCATCAGGAAAAGAAGAAAGACAGTCCCAAGCTATTTACTCACTGCAAAACCTTCCCAATCTCTTTTCCCATTTCCCACCTGATTTTCCAAGTACCCATTAACCTCTCTAAGTCCCTGTGAAAACCCCTCTCCCTTTTTCCAGGGTGAAAATGTCTCTATTAAAATATCTGTAACAACAAAATGTGCTGCAGGACCAAAACCTGACCACTTGAATTAATTTCCTCATCCTTCCGTGGCTTTCTGTGGCAGAGGGATAAAGATTATCCCAGAAATTTCCAGTGCATCAGGTAGATTTTGAGTTAATTTGGGGGATAAAAAGCTGGGTGTCTTCAGGAGACAATCACAGTGTGAGTGAAGGAGTCACCAACCAAAACCTGAGTCATTTTTTCATGCTCAGAGACCAGAGGGGTGAGAGCAACATCTCTATTTAATGCATGAGCTTTAATTATTCCTAATTCTTGGCCCACATGGCTCTGAAGACAAGGACAGTTCTCCATATCCATGTGGGGAAAAAGGAAAAGCAAAAATGAGGCACATTAAGAGTCTTTAAGCCTCTTACCCAGAGCACAATAAAGTGAGATATAAAAGGTTAAAGGCACAAGATGTGGTGGTATTTTCAGCTCTGTAATCTGCTCCTCCTGAGAAGAGAAAAATGGTGATTCCCAGGACCCATCCTTGGTTTATGGATCCCTCCATTCCAGGAACACAGAGCTGGGTCAGGGACTGAAAACACGACACACCCTTGACCCAAGAAGGAATCACAAAAATAGGTTATGAAGATGTTCTGTGAACCTGTAAAGCCCTTTTTCAGCCTTCTCAACACATGACTCTGATTTGAAGAACAACTCAGAGAAAAAAAAAGCAACTGTGTGATCCAGTAAGACATTCCCAGCCTTTTTTGGGGGGTAAATTCTCTGAGACAACGAATGTGTGTTTGCTGTGTGATTGAATCAAATCTAATCAGGGAGATGAAACAGTTTTTTCCAAGTGTTTTACACTGACACAGATGGATTTGTTAATAACTGGCTGGGGAGTGTCAGAAGTGATGGGATTTATGGAATCTGACAGCTCTAACTGGACAGTTCCCCACCCAGCACAGACAGACAGACACAGGAGTAGGAAAGCCAAGACTAATTGTCCATCTTTCACTCCAATCCCTGTTTTCCAGGGAATACCTGGAAACATCTCACCCACTCATTCCACCACTGCTACACAAAGATTTAAAAGCCAATCCAATTGCCTCCCGACTCTGCCCTAATTATTAAATGCAATATTAATAGTTAATATATTAATTGCATGAATATTTCCATGTTTGCTCTGTGGTTATAAAGTTACTAAAACTTTTCCCCCTCTTCCCACTTCCTCTGCCTCCTGCCCAAACCAGCTGTAATCAGATTGAGAGTGGGAAATTCTTCATCCATTCCATTTGCATAATAATTCCATTAGTTCTTCAGGCAGAAGGAGCTTTTCCTGTCTTTCCACACTGCCTGTTCCCCCCAGGATCAGGAAATGCTGCTCCACCACAACCAGCACACACTTATCCCAACAATCTGAGCTCTAACAGAGCAGGTGATTACCCTGCTAATTAACACCTGGGTGTCCATCCTGCACAAACACAAGGAGAGCAGAGAACTGCAGGAAAAGGAGGAACAGCCTCACAGTTCAAGTCGTTGGGATCTCGCAGGTATTTAACACTCCCTTGCTCCTTGCCCCCTTTGTCCATGACTCAGAATTCCTCAGGAAGGGAATGCCAGGCTGAAATGATGCCCACAGTAAGCAGTCGGGACTCTGAGCTCGCAGTGGGCTCGGTGGGAAGTGCCCAATCCATCAAATCCGGGCTGGAGGAAGGGATTCTGCCGACAGCTTGTGGGGAGTGTGAGCACGGACAGCGAACAGACTCCTTCCCTTAAATTAGGCTCTTTTCACTTGGCAACAACATATGTCCACTGCCTCTCCCCGAATGTGGCTCAGCTATTCCCGGGAAACCGAAACCCAAACAAGGGGTTTGTCAAGCACGGGCAATCCCGGCTGCTGGAGCAGCCCCGGGAGCGCGGAAAGGGACACGGGAGCGGGGACACACCGGAGTGGGGACACGGGAGCAGGGACACGGGAGCGGGGACACACACAGCGGAGGGGACACAAGCGGGGCGGGGACACACACACCGGGGCGGGGGGACACACACACCGGGGCAGGGGGACAGCCCCCCTGAGGGCAATCCCGGTCCCCGTGAGGGCAAACCCAGCCCCTGTGGGGGCAACCCCAGCCCCCCTGAGGGCAACCCCAGCCCCTCTGAGGGCAACCCCGGCCCCCCTGAGGGCAACCCCACCCCCTGTGGGGGCAACCCCAGCCCCTTTGAGGGCAACCCCACCCCCTGTGGGGGCAACCCCAGCCCCTTTGAGGGCAACCCCAGCCCCCCTGAGGGCAACCCCAGCCCCTGTGAGGGCAACTCCAGCCCCTCCGAGGGCAACTCCAGCCCCTCCGAGGGCAACCCCAGCCTCTCTGAGGGCAACCCCGGCCCCTCTGAGGGTCGCCCCACCCAAAGGATTGAGTTTCCCCTGCAGTTCATCACACACAGCACCAGCACTGCACACTGTCCCTCTGTTCTGGGCACTAGGAAGCTCAGGTTAATTCCCATTCCAGAAATCCAAGTCACTTCCCTCTCCATTTCCTCTGCTTTTTTGTCATCTTTCCTACTCTGGTCCCAAGAATTTCCTGTGTTAACTCTTCCCATGAAATCCTCCTGCTCTCAGCTGAATTTCCAAAGGCAGAGGAATTCCAGTGCTAGCAGTGATCCCCCTCCAGAATGAGCAGGAACCGCACACAGGCAGCCAAAAAAGGCCTGTTTGGAGGCAGCAGGGCCAGTCCACACCCAAATTTGGAGACCACAGCCTCAGAATATTTCAAATACAGTATTTCAAATACAACACAAGCACCACTAAAACCGAAACGCTTCAAGACACAACAGAAGAAACATAATTAAGCAAGAGGAGAAGATGACAGGACTGGCAGTGGGGCCACGAGCTGAGCTCAACTCTGGGATTACTGAACTAAAGATTCTCTTCACATTCCCTGTAACTGCACCTGTATCCCAGTCCTTGATCCCTCAAAACCAGCTCAGCACACACCAGGAACTGGTTCCTACTCCCCCCCAAGGTGCCAGTGTGAAGCAGCAGCCCCAGTTTCAGTCTCAGCACCAAGCTCAGCCCCAGCTCTGTGCCTGGGCCATCCCAAGCCTCCTGCTCAGCTCCAAACACAAACATGGAGCAGCTGCTCACAGATCCATCAAGGAATAACCCCTGGGATAAGGCTGTGGAAGTAAAGCTTCATTCTCTGCTTTTGGGGAGAGCAAGCACTGCCCCAGGGAGGGCACAAATCCTGCCCAGGGAGTGGGTTAAACCCCCCCAGAAGCTGAGGCAGGGCCTTACCTGGGTGGGCACCAGCACGGGGGGATAGGCCATCTTGTGGTGTCTGTACATCCAGAAGGAGAAGAGCACGATGACTGCAATGCCCATGATGGGCACCAGCGAGTACAGCAGAGTGTTGAACAGGGGGGGCTTCGGGGTCACAGGGTTGGAAGTGGCTGGAGGGCACAAAAAAGCACACAGCTTTTAATAAACAATCCCCCCATGGGCCCGGTTTGCTGCCAAGCCCTGCCCAGCCAGCAGCCTGTAACACATTGAGCTCCCAGCCCTGTGTGAAGGCAGCACTTTGGAGAGCAGGGAAATGCAGCCACAGCCCCCTGGGCAAAGGGGGTTTCATGGAGGGGAGAAAAATGTCAGTTATTGCCTTGGCAGGATCACTGACAGCAGTGACAACAATCCCTCCTGGGTCAACAAAGGCTATTTTAGTCTCCCAGAAAATGTTACTTCATTTCATAAACAACTTCCTCTGGCTATTTGGTGCACGAGACGTTTGCTGCTTCCAGCTCAGTCAGTGTCATCACTCAGTTCTCCAGCTGAGATTGGATTCCTGAGTGCAAGATGACAGGCAAGAAAAATCACCTTTTAGCCATAGTTTTTAAACAATTATTTGTAAAGTCTGGCCATGTGATTTTCTTTGTGACCTGGCAGCAAATTCTGTGTCCCTTTTTAGAGGTTCATGTGTTAATTTGCAGAGAAACTGGAAGGCCCAAGTAGTTTAAAGGGGATTGTTTGAAGAGAAGGAGCATCCACAGGCTGGCACAGGGATGACACAGCTTTTAACCCCCCAATTTACAGCACTTACAGCAGCTTAACTATACAATTAAGGTAAGATTTGACAGTAACTCCTGTATCTTAAAACAGCCAATTATTTCAGATTACCCTTCCTGGGGAAAGAGCTGAAGCTCCTTTTATCAATTTAAATCACTCCTAGGAAAGAACTTTTCACAAGGAAGGAACGAACTGGGGTCTTTCTGTGACCAGCCAGAGCTTTCCCATGCAGGAGTGACAAACCTTCCAGCAGGAAAAGCCCCCCAGGAGCTGGGAAAAGCAGCACACCGTGGAACATTCCGAGGCACTTACGCTGCGTCACCTCCATCTCTGGGAAGTAGAAGAAGCGCTCGTTGCACATGTTGCCTTCACAGCAACAGAAAAACACCTCAGGGCTGTCCTTCTTCTCTATGCAATCATTCCTGGGGGAAAGAACATGAAAATATTTATTAATCTCCACTTTTGGGGGGGTTGTTTAAGGAAAAAGTCTATGCTTGTCTTTAAAATTTGAGCAGTGAAGGTCATTGGATTGTCCAGGTGCCCAAAGACCTGCTGATTAAGTGAAATTAATTAAAATCTGGGGTATTTTACACTGCAAGGCAATACTGTTAAAACAGAAACAGCCCATCTTTGTTGGTTTTAAGATAAAGGCCATTCACAGTGCAGGTTTAAACAGGCCAAAGGGCTGGTGCTGACCCAAACCCAGGGCTGGCAGAGAAGGGGGAAGGAGAGTTGTTGGATTTTAGGTTATTTTCAGAAAACAAAGACAAAATTGGTACAATCCCCCCTGCCTACAGAATCTGTACAATCCCCCTCTGCTGCTCAGAGACAGCACCTGTTCCACTCAATGCAGAACTGCAGGAAAGGAGTTTTAACAACAAATAAGCTGAAACTGTTGCAGTGAGGGAAGAGGAATAAGCACCAGGCCGGACCCGAGCTGAGAGCAGGAAGGGACTCTGAAAACCCTCCAGATACAGCTGAGGATTTCAAAAGCAGCTCAAGATTGTCAAGCAAGTTCTGGGCTCATCTTCAAAACCCTGGGTTAGTTATTTCCCAGAGCCAGCCCTGCAATGTGCTGTAGGTCCAGGGAGCTTCTCCCCTTTGATGTGCTCCATGTGCTGCTGTTTGGAGCTCGTCATTCCGTGTCCAGAGAAACCACCCCGAGCTCCAGAGATAAGATTTGGGATGTTCTGGACAAACACAGCAGTGTGTGTGTTATTAGCACAGCTTAGTTAATGAGCATGCACAGATTGTTACTCACTTTCCAACTATTTCCTTACCATCCTTCCTGCTTTTTAGTTCTGCTTCCAATTCCTTTTCTTGGCTCAAGGGAGAGTTCAAGCTCAGGACTTTTTTAGCTGTTCAGCTGAGCTTTCAACCATCACCAGAGCAGAAAACCCCCTGGTGTTGGGGGGCAACTGGAATGACTCCAAGGATTTCTTCTAAAAACATTTCAGAAACCCAAAGGAAAACTTTTCTAAAATACTGCTAAAATAATGCCTAAGTATTTTTTAATGAAGATCTACAGTGTATTTGTTTCTTAATTCTCTGCCTTTCCAAACAATAAGTGTTTTGGTCCAACAAACCCAGAATTGTCCTTTAAAAACTGTAAATGCCATTTCTTAAGACAGTCATGACCTTTATTCAAGCCAAGATCCAACAAACCCCAAGTCCTGCTGTTACTGCTCATGGGGACTTGCAAGACCATCTGTTATTAAAAGAATGGGTGTAAATTTAGAATATTCAGTGTCTCTTGAGCCTTTTAATAAATTGACCAAACACTTCCATGCTTTGGTAAAATGCAGACACAAAGTGCTGACTTCCCTGTTCCAAATTCCTTGGAAAAGCCAACTATAGAGTTTTGCATTCTGGGTGCAAGAAACTGTATTTGTGTTGTTTGGCAATAACAAGGCACTAAAAATCCATTATTAATGGCCTAAAAAAGTATAAATCAAATACCTGGAGGTTTTTAATAGATGGCAAGTAAACAAGAGAAGGTAAAACACACTGCTCAGCGAACAAGACAAAGTGCTGAGGTGGAGTCTGGTCCCTAAATACAAGAGAGCAGGAAAAAAGGCCACCTAAAAATAAGATAATTATTCAGACTGTGTGTTATGTTCTGTCTCAAGCAGCGTGTGCAGAGAGGAAATGCATAAATCAGGCAAAATGGTTGAAAAAGACAAATAAACTCCAAATGCAGAGGAGAATTCCTTGCTCACCTGTCATAGCAGTTGATGTCATCCAGCCAGCAGCCTTGCTTGACGATCTCAATGGACCCAGAGATGTTCTTCCAGGTGGCAAAGCAGTGCCTCCTCTTGTCCTTGTCCCCGTAGCAGGGCTCGATGCCGCTGCGGTTGGTCCGGTCCTTCTCCCAGTTGGCATTGTAGTAGATGCACTCCTGTGTTTCTGACCTGCCCAGGATGGCACCTGCCAAGGGAAGTGCCCCACAGTTAAAGGGGGGTCTGGGGGGTCAGGCACATCCAGGGGGCACACACAGCCCAGCAAGGAGGGAAAGAGGTGAAGTTCACAACCATGCCAAGTGCTGAACGTCAAACAGAGGTCTGCAGTTAAGTCAAAACGTGGCTTGCAGAACTTAAGAGAGTTTGGGAGAAACTCAGGTAACCAACAGTAGGACAAGAGGGCACAGCTTGAGCTCTGCCAGGGGAAATTGAAGTTGGAGATCAGAAAGAAATTCTTTGCAGAGAGAGTGCTCAGGCATTGGAATGGGCTGCCCAGAGAGGGGGTGGATTCCCCATCCCTGCAGGTTTTTCAGCTGAGCTTGGCCGTGGCACTGAGTGCCATGATCTGGTAAAGGGACTGGAGTTGGCCCAAGGGTTGGACTTGATGATCTGGGAGGTCTTTTCCAACCCAATCCATTCTGTGATTCTATGAAATCCACGTGAGTATCACTGTGGGGCAGCACAGGGCACTGCCCTGACTCCTGCCCAGCCCTGGGGCTCTGGGCAGAGCAGGGGGTGCTGCTGCCCTGCCTGGCAGTGCCCTGGAGCAGCCCTGGGACTCTGAGCATCCCAGCAGAGCAGGGGATGGTGCTGCCATGCCTGGCAGTGCCCTGGAGCAGCCCAGCCACAGCCACAGCCCGAGCCTGAGGCAGCTGAGGCGACAGATTGGGCACCTTGGTTCTGTCAGTGCAATAGAGCAGAAGTCCTGCATTGCTCTCACGTGTGCCATTCCCCTCTCCTGCTGCCAAGAGGAGCACAGGCTGAGTTTTGAGGAGGACAAGCAGAGTTTTTGGGAATTCAGGAACTACAGGAGAACTGGCTTTGCACAGAACCTCCTCCTTTTATAGGCAGGTTTTCTGACCCGTTATTTTTTTCTCCATTAATGCTCTGGATGCCTTCAGCACATCCAGCTGTTCCACAGGGGCACTGCTGGTTCAGGGACCTCGGATCTGACAGGGCTTTCCCACCTCAACAGGCATTTGCAATAGGTCTGGCCAGACCAAACTGATGCATGGACATACCAGGACAATCCTGGGCTAATCTTTCAGGGTGGAAAAGCAGGAATATGATGGATGCAAGGGAAGAGGAGAAGGGGAAGCACACAGAGAAGCCCATCTGCTCCCACCCCTCCACAGGGATGGAGCTCCCAGGGCAGAGGGGCAGCTGCATTTACAGTAAAACAAATTCACTGGCCACAGCAGGTCTAGAATGAAACTCCTCTACCCAACCTGAGTGCACATGGAATTGTCAGGCCCTTGGGAAACCCATTCCTGAATCCCAAAAGGCCAAGTGCTGCTGCTGGAAGAGGCCAGGAGCAAAGCAGTGTCCCATGGATGCAAAAGCCTGAGAGCTTGGGAGGAAACACGCTGGAAAAGCAAAGGACATTCAGGCACATAACAGAGCAGGGAAGCAGAGCTACTACATGGCCTTTAGTTCCAATGGGATTGCTGGGAAAAGGTACAGGATGAAACAGGAATTGTCTATTAAGACACCTCTGTATCACACCCAGAGGGGAAAAAAGGAAAATAGGAATTTCTGGGAGTTTGCTGTCTGCCTTTATTTAGCAAACCTGGAGCTGTAACACAGGAATGGTTTCCTGGCACTGCAAATAAAATGTCTGAGATGTGACAAGGACAATCTCCCTCAATTCCAGAGAAGACTCCAACACAAACACACCCCCCCTTTCCCCCACATCCTACTCCCATTCCCAAGGGCTGCTCTGGCAGCAGCATCACTTGGTGACACCATGTGAAGAGTTTCAAGCTGCACTCATGAAAACTGGTGAAAAGGCTTCAAAGATTAGTTTGATGGTGCTGAGATCTTAAGTATCACCATGGGAATAAAAAAAATCCTGTCTTGTGGAAGGCAGTCTCTATTCAGGCTGCTCTGGTGGTGCTCCCAGAGGGCACCCAACACATCCCTGACTAGAAGGGAGCTGGAACTAAAATATGGAGCACCAGAGAGAACCAGGAACCTCTTTTCCATGCAGGAGGAGTTATCCTGTCAGTGTTTCAGGGCTGCACAACCCCCAGACAAGCCCAAGCACTGCATTACACGTGGAATTCATTCTGTTCTGAGCCAGTATTTATATGCAGAAAGACTCCTGTGACACAAAAGGACTTGCTTTGTGCTGTTCCCTGGAAAACTGACTATATAATATAAAGAATTAGAGGGTGAAGTTCAGCTTGGCAGATAACTGAGCTCAGAGTGGAAAGGTGACTGGAATTGTGTTATGTTTGAGATCAATTCTGCACTGAAGCACCAGGAATGGAGCAGTTACTGGGACAAAGCAGCTGAGCAGAGGGCCTGGACACTGCCAAGTCTGAAGTATCTGACTGGCAACACACTGGTCTGGAGGAACAGAAAGAACAGGAAATGCAGCATAAATAGAATTAACACCTTGGAAAAAAACCCTCAGGTACCTTTTGCAAGCCCTTGTCCATGTGTGTTTTTCTATTTGTTTCCACAGTGACCTCAAACACTTTCTGGCCCCACAAAGGTATCTGAGAACAGGCTACAAATACAGATTAAAAAGGCCCAGCTTTGAAGTTTCCAGGAGCAGGAAGCAGGATTTTATCATTCCCTGCTTTTTCTGATAACACCCAGGGGAATGTTCCTCAGAGGAAAAATAAAGGAGCTATTTCCAACCTAATAAAGGTTCCAACAGAAAGAACTGTCCTGTCCTCCTTTTCCATGTCCCCAGACCGAGTTTGTTGATTTTGGGGCTAATATTAGTGCCATTCTCCCTGTTCTCAATGCTCACAGGTCACCCAAGGACTGCACTTCCCCTGGGCTGAGCCAGAGCACATTCATTAAACCCCAGCCCAGCAGCAATTAACTCAGGCAAGGCAAGAATGGCAGAGAAGATAAACAGGGCAGGGAAGTAACCACCCCCCTGCGCTGTTGCCACGCTCCAAAATGCAAAATTAAACTGATGTTCTAAAAGAATGGTTTGGTTTTTCCTAAGTTAAATGTGTTTGGAAGCTTTAGGGGAGAGTTTTGTACAGCAATAATCGTATCATTCCCCAGGATTGCAGTGGGGGGACAGCAGGAAATCTCTATTTGTTTAGGTATCTCATCACATACTTCAAAAATATTGCAATTTTTTCGCAGTTCACACGTTGCCAACATGGAAAAGGATGAGCCTGTCATGGGAGTTTGGAATTCTGGAGCTGAGAGGACACTCCAAAAAACAGCTTTCCACAGGAAGAATCCAGAGCTGGAAAACTGGAGGATGATCCCCCTAAAGGCACTGCACTCTCAGGAGCACTAAATAAAGTGGAATGTTGTAATAGGATTTCACAGAGAACTTCCATTTTCTGCCTTCTCCTTCCGAGGATCTGATCTAAGCCTGGATTTAAGGAAGTGGGAAACCCCCAGACCTTCAGTGCCCAAGTTTTCCAGCACCATTTCAGAGCAAACCACGTGGCAGAAAACGGAATAAAAGGGTCAGGGTGATCTTTAGGCAGAAATTCAAGTGTCAGGAGGAGCAACATCAGCTGGTTCCTTGTGAGACAAAGACTGTCAATCCTCTGGGAATCTCCAGAGGCTCCAAGTTGAGTGTTATTTTTCACACTTGGAGGGAACACACCAACACTCAGGCTGGTGTTTTTAAGTTCCAAAGTGCCACTGCAGGGTGTGAGCAGCACAGAACCCTCTCAGCTGCTCTCTGGTGGTTTTTGTGTGGGGAAAAAGCTTGAAAGACCCTAAAAAGGGTTTGTTTTGAAGCCCAGCCCTGGGGCTGAACTTGCCTCCTGTGTGATGGTCAAATGTCACAACAGAGAGGATATTAAAGGTGGGTAAAATCTACCACAAGGACAAACACAAAACTCACCAGAGAACTTGGAATTCTACAACACTCAGAGGTTGGAAAAATTAGAATAGGGCCAAACAGGCACTAATGCCACAAAGAGAATTCCCAGCTGGGATTATCCTGCCCATCCCAGCACAGCCTCCCAACACAAACAATAAAAATAATTCATTTTTGACACTAAAACCAGGAGAGGAAAGAGTGAAGTGTTTCCAAGGATGACTCTCCTGCTGGTGGTGGCAACCAGCAGAATTCCTGTTCGAGGCCTGACAGGGATTCCCAGGAATGATCTCAGACACCTGAGATTCCCAGGACACCTGGAATGCTGCCGTGCTCCAGCTCACGGGGCACAACAAGTGCCACCCAGTGCCACCCACTTGGGATCAAAACAATCCTTTTCCAGGGCTGGGATTGGTGGGAGTTCTTCTCTCAGCAAAGAAACAATGTAAGAAATTCCCAGCCATGGACTATGAAACGTTTAGGACTGTCTAAAATGGAAGTGGGACATTCCTGCAGCCTCGTGGAGAAGGGAAACTGGAACTTAATAATCACTCAAGCAAAAAGGATAAGAAAAGCTCCAGAGGAATTTTATCTGCCTTCCAATTATCTGGTTATAGCACAAGATGAGTAAAGGACATTTTTCCCAACTCTTCTCCTGCATCTTCCAGAATCCTGTTGAATATGATCAATATTTCAGCACTATAAATAATGAAGGAAGGAGTTCCCTTCTGATCCCCAAAAACGTGCACACAAGATTTAAGTCAGGCTCGTTACAGGAAATTATTCCACCTTTTGCCACCCAAATCAGCACAATGCAAATTTTTCAACAGTCTGAGTGCAAAGAAAACAGAACCACAACACACCAAGGCAAACAAAAACACAGTCAAGACATCTCTGAGGCAAGGATCCAACTCCACATTTGATGTTTCCTCCACATGATACATCCAACCCCCACTCCTGTTTCTGTCTTACAGGACCTTATATAACTGTTGAAAAGACAACAAGACCAGTGTGGTTCTGCCTTCAGCTCCGAGCTCCAACAAATCCCTCCGTGGGTGTCGTGTCCCACTCGCTGCTATTGCAAGCAAAAACACTCCCCACTTATCCTCCATGTGCTGATCAAGCCTCTTATTTACATCAAAATTCCTCTGCCATCCCCATACTGCACTTTTTGCTGTGGTTACAACCAGGATCCCGGGTATAAACACCCTCACAAACAGTTCTCAGGGGTTTTGGTGGGTTTTTAGAAGCATCAGGTGGGTTGTTGTGGCTGAGCCCACTATGAGAGCTGAGCTGTTTGTCTGGGCTGGGGGCACAGCCCTGCCCAGCACACCCAGACAGGCTCCAGCTGCCCCAGCCAGATGGCAAAGGCAGGTTCCAGATTTGGGTAAACACACACAGGGATTACCTTGGACCTGAAGGCAAACAGGAGAACAGCCAGGGGCAAAACAGGAGCTGAGAAATGCCAGGCTCTCAATATTCACCTGGAAACCCTTCCCTGCCCCTCCCTCCTTCAACTCTCCCACCTGAAGGGAAGTTCTGGCCAGGTGGGGGTTGGTCTCTTCTCCCAGGCACTCAGCAATAGGACAAGGGGGCACGATGGGCTCAAGCTCTGCCAGGGGAAATTGAAGTTGGAGAGCAGAAAGAAATTCTTTGCAGAGAGAGTGCTCAGGGATTGGAATGGGCTGCCCAGAGAGGGGGTGGATTCCCCATCCCTGGAGGTTTTTAACCTGAGCTTGGCCGTGGCACTGAGTGCCATGATCTGGTAAAGGGACTGGAGTTGGACCAAGGGTTGGACTTGATGATCTCAGAGGGCTTTTCCAACCCAATCCATTCTATCATTCTGTGATTCTATGGATGTGGCACTGAGTGAGAATCCACCATGCCTTGATCACAGTGGGGTTGGATCAAGGGTTGGACTTGATGATCTCTGAGGTCTTTTCCAACCCAATCCATTCTCTGATTCTATTTCTGGAGAATCACCAAGCTGAGCTTCAGGCTCGATTCCACACAGCCAATGATCCCACAGAGGGTTTGTGTTTTCCTTTTCATTTCACCTCCTCATCCCAACAGGACTCTCCAAGCTCATTCTGCTCCCACAGCTTGGCCAGAGCTCCACTCAGGAGCATTCCCAAAGCCCTTTCTGTGCCCACACTGGGAAATGCCCCTTCAGAAGCCCCTCAGGATGGGATCCATCACCACCAGACCCCCCCAGCACCTCGTGGGGTGTGTTTTGGTCCAAGAGCAGAGTCTGCAACACCTTTTGGAGCTGCAGCTCCACCAAAAAATCTGTGCAGGCTCGAACAGCTGAACTGGCCCAAGTGATGCTCATAATTTAAATTAATATTCTTACTTTTAACCCCCTTTATTTATCACTATTATGCCAGTTTTTATGGAGAATCAATTCTGATACAAATCACTGGTAAGTCAAATATTTAAGATTCAGAAGATGAAAACAACAAAGCAATTTCCTCCTGCACCTCAAATTAAACTGTTTTTCTGCTGTGCCTTCCTGATCTTTATGGAGTCCCATGAAAAAGGTCTGGCTTTACACTGATTTTTTTTTTAAATATTATTACTAATTGTATCCAGAAAAGCAAGACTGGCAACTGAAGGAACAAATCCCAGAAGGAAGTACTTGATGATCTTGGAGGTCTTTTCCAACCCAATCAATTCTCTGATTCCACTTCAAAACCAAAAGGAGGTTATTAAAGTCAGGATAACACATATTAAAACTTAACTCTTCTTGGGTTTGCTCTCAGAGCTGCAAAAAAATTCAAAATTACATTTCCAAGACTCTCATCACTGTTCTGGAGTGTAACTCTGTGGTAATGGCTTTAAAAATATAAAATATTTTAAAATTAAATAAATAAATTCGCACTGATCGAACGTGAGAACCAAATCAATACAAAAGTAACCCCAGACAGTGTTTTTGATTTCTTTTACCTGCCCAAAAGCACTTAAAATAATTTATATTTCCATGTTCAGTGTTTTTCTTAAGGAAAAAAAAGAGAAAAAAGCCTTTTTTTAGGGGCTGTTTGATGTTCAGTGTGAGGGAATTAACTCCAAATAAACCCTGCAAGGGTTTCTTGGGTACAAAAAAATATGATGCACGTGTGGTTTGGTCCTGAAAAAATGGCCAAAGGAATATTAATTTATCCAGAAGGGCTTCTCAAAAGAAATCCTGAAGTTGCTCCTGAAATTCCCCACCTGAACCTCCACACTGGAAAATTGAGAACAGGATGAAATCACCATTTTTCCCCCCTCATTAAAAGGAATTGCAGTTCAATTCCAGCAATCTGCAAATCATCTCCCTCAAATCAAATATTTGGAGGATTTTATGTATAATCTGCCAACAACAAGTAATTTAGGGAAAAATACAACTAAAAAAAAAGACCAAAATATTCTTATTTGTGGTTTTGTCTGAATAACAACAAATTTGGTGCAGCCTCTCATTTAAAAGCACAAAAACCTTTTAGAAACTCGAGGTTATTGCTGGAATTACCTCAAAGTGTGAAGACACCAAAGGCATCTTTAAAGCTGTTGATATTTAATAATTAAAATATCAAATCCAACTCTCATTTAGGAGCCCACTCAGTGAAACTGGAGGCAACAGGAGCATCTCTGGGTGTTTGTTATGGAAAATATTCCAAGCAACACTAAACCCTTCCTGCTGCTGGATCTGAGTCTTTTGGGAACACCTGAATTTGGGTACCACAAACCCTGGTTCTACAGCCCAGATCTGACACAACAATCCCAAAATGTACAAGTTTGGAGCTTGCAAATCAAGGCAAAAATCACCTTGAGCTGTTCAATTTTGCTTTGTGCAGCAAAGCCTTAAAACCCAATTTGTTACAAAATGTTGTCTCAGGTTTTCAGTGTGAACTTTGGGGGTAGATTAATATAATTTAGCAGATTTTTGTTCAGGAAGGACTGTCAGGAAGGCCTGGATGGGATGCCAAGCACAGCAGGGTCTGGATGTAGAGCAGCAGCTCCCCCTCAGCCAGTCCCTCCCTCCCTCCCGTGCTGGGGGATGATTTTCAAACAGGGAGACCTGCACTAAAATATTTTCCTTTCCTTAATTTCCCCCTGGTGCCACATCAACACAGCTCTGCAAGGATAACAGTGTTCTAATGGAAAAATGGGAGGGTTTGTTACAGAACTGAAGAGAAATAAATTTTAAAAATTAAAAAAAAAACCCATCACATCGTTGCCAAGACACAACAAACCCAGAAGGGCTTTGGGATGGTACAAAAATCAGGGAAAATTCAAGTAATGGCAGAATGCAGAGCAATGCACAGCCTGATGTCTCCTAGAATGGGTTTGTAAGGGGTTTGTAACCACTCAATATTATTTAATTTGCTGTCTGGTTCCTTCTCCACCCATTCTGGCCATGGAGCCACATTCCCACCCCTGGATTGGAGACACCCCCGTGGGCTGGAGGCTCAAACGTTTCACAAACAGCTGTAGCCAAGAGACTGCAATAAAATGCTCAGTGGCAGCAAAAACACAAACTGAAATAGCAAATTAGCCTTTAATATTTCATGGGAATACCCAAAATGTTTTACTGACCCACCAGCAAGTGGTTTCTGTATGAAAAGTTTGGCCTTCACTTCAGACTTGCCCAGAAAATACTCGAAGTTCTCAAATCAGCTTTGAACAATCAACTGATAAATAAGGAAATAAATATTTTGGATTTTGAAAGAATCCCTCTGGTTGTGCTTGGTGGACCCAAATGTTGATCCCCCAGAGCCAAGCAGGGACTGAACAGCACCAGGAAAGTTGGGAAGCTCAGACATTCCAACTGCTCTGCCCTCCCAGACACTGTTTAAATGGCACCAGTCCCGAGAAATTCTGCTTTGTTTGGGTACTGGGCTGTGTTTGACCCTTTTCCAGAGCCTGGAGCAACTCGGCTCCATCACCTGAGTTGGGAGGGTGGGAATGGGGAGACAATTCCTGATGCAGCAGGATGGGAGAGGGTGGGAATGGGGAGACAACTCCTGGTGCAGCAGGATGGGAGAGGGTGGGGGAATGGGGGAGACAATGCCTGGTGTAGCAGGATAGGAGGGTGGGAATGGGGGAGACAATGCCTGGTGTAGCAGGATGGGAGAGGGTGGGAATGGGGAGACAATTCCTGATGCAGGATGGGAGAAGTGGGGAATGGGGAAGCAATTCCTGATGGAGCAGGATGGGAGAGGGTGGTGGGAATGGAGAGACAATTCCTGATGGAGCAGGATGGGAGAGGGTGGTGGGAATGGGGAGACAACTCCTGCTGGATGGGAGGGATGTGCAGACGTGGCAAACCCGAGTGCAGCACCAGGATCAAAGCACCCACCACCCTCCATCAGATCCGGGTCCAGCAGGAGGGGCAGAACCCACCTGGTGTTCCCTCCCTCCCTCTGCAGCCAACCAGGGCTGGCACAAGGTTGGCACAAGGCTGGCTGTGCCTGACACTGTTTTAAGGCTTTCAAGATACAAAACATCCACTTTTGGTCCCCGCTGCAGCACCCAGAGGTGATCCCGAGTCTCCTTCCACACAAACACAGATACAAAGAAACGCTGCAGATGCTCCTGGCACTGGAGGAGGAGGATGATAAATGTAATAGAACCAGTTTTAATCAAGATCAAAGCTGCAGGAGAATGCAGACAGACAGTCTAGACTGCTTTACTTTGAAAGCCTAAGCATATAAAGCAACATCTGCAAAGAACATTAATCACATTTAGCCCACAATCTTATCACCTCCTAAGCAAGCAGAAACAACTTTTACTTAAAAATCATATGCTCATGCATGGCAAGGAGTTTGAGTTCTCTTTCCATCAGATATTTATCACTGATTACAAAGCTGTGCTGTGCCCTTTGAAACGAGCTCGTGTCATTTTAAATCCACTTGTAGAGCTCCCAGGACAAAGGACGTGGGGACAGGATGGGATAAAGGATTGGAAAGGAGGAGCAGCAACAATTAATTACCTGGCACTGCTGGGATAAGGTGGGAATTCCCTGAACACTGAATTCAGTTCTGATCTCTGTTCTGCATTTCAGACTGTAACTCAGCAGCAATAAAGGGTATTTTCAGGCAGCAATAAAAGGTATTTCCCAAACAGTTTTCTTCAGCTTTGGGAGACTTAAGAATAAAAATAATCAGCTTCTTTTCCATCTCCTTTCTGTAAGAAAAATTAACTCATTCCTCCATTTTAAAGGGGAATTAAAAATTGGAGAGATGGTGATGCAGAATGTTTATGTGATTTAATACATATCCTTTGATAGAAAAATAATCCATTCCTTATTTACCTTTCTTTGGCTTATATTCTGGTCCATTCTCCCTTGCATACTCACTAGCAATCACTTAATTTATTTTAATAAAGGTGCCCTGCATTGAAGTTTTCCCTCCTGCCAAGGTTTTCATGCAATCCACCCTCCAAGAAGGGCCTGGGAGAGGCATATCCACAAAAAAGGAAACCAAAACAAGAACAAAAAAACCCAAAAAACCCCAACCAAACAAAAAAAACCACCAAAAAACCAAACCAAATAAATAAAACACCAACAAAACATGAAACAAAAAAAACCACAAAAAAACCCAAAACCAACCAAATAAAAAAAAAATCAAAAAACCCCCATAAAATACCAAAAAACCCCACCAAAACCCCAAACCCAAACCCATCCTCTCTTACAACCCCAAGACACCAGCTGGGCCAATGCACAACATCACAAACCCAGAGGGGCAGGGAACTGATCCTGGTGATTTCTGCCCCAGCTCCCGAGCCAGCCCCACATCCCACGGGAATCTCCTGGAGTGCTCCAGCACAGCCCAGACTGGGGAGTCTCATCCACAGCCTCAGTGCTGAATTCCCCAGCTCTCAGTGACACCCCTGTGTGTCCCTCCCCCTGCACCAGGACTCCTGCAAACACCGATGTTTAATAGTCCTGCTAATCCCCCCAGGCAGAAATTCCTCCTCTCTGCAGGCTCTGAGATTTCTCAGCCTCTCAGGAACACAAGATTTGCAGACAAAAAGATTATTCTTGGAAGCCTTTTTTTCCCTGAGCCCTTCCCAGTTTGGCTTTTCAAATTGAAACCTTCAGAGGGATGTTTTGCAGCAGCAACCCCAGCACTGCCCCAGTCACATCATCCCCCACCAAAAATTCAGTGTTTCAGTGAAGTGAACACGGCCAAGCACCTGTTTTGTTCTCCCTGCACAGGCAGCAGCACATCCTGGAGCTCTGCAGTATTCCTGGAGTGCTGGAGTTCATCTGCCTGAGCTATTTTAAGCATTTCCTATCTTTAGTCCTACTGACAACACTGGGGTTTTTTTTATTTTTTTTGTTTTTTTTCATGTAACTTTAACCTCCTACAAAAAGCAGCTTAACAAAGAGAGGCTCTGCACACCTTCTGAGACTCCCACACCTGTGGAAATCAGAGAAATACCCTCAGATATTACAGTTTAAGTTCACTTCTTGGTATTATTTTGTCATTTCACTGGGCTCCTCATAGTGCCACTCCAAGACAAGCTGTTTTCTGGCCAATGGGTCGATTTTCTTACCTGATCTATTCCACCACAGTAAGTTAAAAAAACACAAAATGATTTACAAGTATTTAGGTGAGCAGGAAAATTTCAAGTGCTGTAAGATCATGGCTATTTATCTTCAAAACCACAGGACTGGTTTGGGCAGCAAAGGTTTTCCCTGTGTTTGATTTTCATCAGGTAAATTCAACAGAATAACTAGAACTAGACAGAATCCTTTTGGTTTGTACCTAGCAAATAAAATTGAGGTTCTGTCCTAACTGCAGCCACATAAACATCAGTTTTTATTGTCACTTCTCATGGAATTAACCACGTGGCCTACAAGAAATGAGGCTGTGGCTGCACAGAGTCAGTTCTGACAGTTCCCAGTGACCTTCCAGTGGAAAACAAATCCCAAGCCCAGGGATGAATCAGGGATGGACGTGACAGAGGAGAACAACACCACAAACCAAAGCCTTCAGGTGGAAGCACTGCACTTGCTGCTGCCACTTCATTTGCCTTCTAAATTTAGATAACAATTAAGAAAATGACATCGAGGGCTCTGAAATCCAGAAGGCACTTCAGGATGTGATTGTGACCTTCTTATTCAAGAACACCAGAACATGGACGCCGTTACTGCATTAAAACCCTCCTGACACTTCGACAAAGGAACAGCCCTAAATGTGATGAGTCAAACTCCAAGTTCCATGGCAATAAAATGTTCCCCAAACATGTTTTCCATAAGTTCTCCCCTGCCCAGTGCTGAGAATCCCTCCTGCCTCTCAGCAGGAGGACAAAGATGACCATGAATATATTCCACTAGTAATTGTCCAGACAGCTCCAAAACACTCCAAAAAATCACCAAATATCACTGGCAGGAGGGGAGGAAAAGGACAATTTTTCAGCTATGCTGCACAGATTACAGAAGAGAAACTGAAGTTACAGCTCTGCCTATTAATGCCAATCTCTGCTAAGCACAAAGTGACTGAACTTCCCATTCTGTCCCTTAAGCCAGGGCAGAAGGGATGTGGTTGGACACAACGGTGCAGCATTCCTGAGGAACAGCATTCCACACCCTGCACAGGCAGGAGGAGGCCAAGGATCTCTTCATGGACTGCACCAGGGGCTGGTAATAATTATGCTGAGTTCAGGATTTCACAGCATTCTGGAAAATCAGAGTAACCTGCACTACCCTGTGCCAACAAAGGCTTTGAGAAAGCAGCTCCTCACTGAGTTCTGTGCCAGCTCATGGTGTAAGAGGGGAACAAACCTCCCAACCATCAGTTTTCTGGGTGAGGGAACCAGAAATCCAGGATTTTAACCCCAAGGTTATCAATGCCTAACTCTCAATACCAGGGAAAAGAAATCATAGAATGGATTGGGTTGGAAAAGCCCTCCGAGATCATCAAGTCCAACCCTTGGTCCAACTCCAGTCCCTTTATCAGATCAGTTCAGGAAAGAGCTTGAGGGACTGGAACGGGGCCAGAGAAGAGCAACGAGGCTGGAGAAGGGACTGGAGCACAAGTGCTGTGGGGAGAGGCTGAGGGAGCTGGGGGTGTTCAGCCTGGAGAAGAGGAGGCTCAGAGGTGACCTCAGCACTGTCTGGAACTGCCTGAAGGGAAGTTCTGGCCAGGTGGGGGTTGGTCTCTTCTCCCAGGCACTCAGCAATAGGACAAGGGGGCATGATGGGCTCAAGCTCTGCCAGGGGAAATTGAAGTTGGAGATCAGGAAAAAATTCTTTGCAGAGGGAGTGCTCAGGCATTGGAATGGGCTGCCCAGAGAGGGGGTGGATTCCCCATCCCTGGAGGGTTTTAACCTGAGCTTGGCCGTGGCACTGAGTGCCATGATCTGGTAAAGGGACTGGAGTTGGACCAAGGGTTGGGCTTGATGGTCTCAGAGGTCTTTTCCAACCCAACCCATTCTATCATTTTGTGATTCTATGGATGTAGCACTGAGTGAGAATCCACCATGTCTTGATCCAACCCCACTGTGATCACCAGCCCAGGGCACTCTGTGCCCTGGGCTGGTGATCACAGTGGGATTGGATCAAGGGTTGGAGTTGATGATCTCGGAGGTCTTTTCCAACCCAATCCATTCTGTGACTCTGTGATTCTGTTTCTGCACTGCCACTGTGCCTAAAGTCACCGGGAGGAGCCAGCCAAGCCAGCACGTCACACGGAATCATCACACAGAATCTGCTGACACAGATGCCACAGGGTGGGAGGAGAAGTCAGACATTAACCCTGCCTGGGACCGTGAGACGGACTCAGAGGGGCAGATTCACCACCCAGCACTTGTGGGAACCCAGCACAGACCTCCCTGCCCAGAGCTGCCTCACCCAACCCCTCCACACCCCACAGAGCCCTTGGGGGGCTCTGAGACAGAACCCCAACCCCACCATGGGCTGCAATTGAAACCCCAGGGGCAAGCAGGGCATGGTGGACTTTGCCCAGCACAGCCCGTGCTGAGCCAGCTGCCTGCCCGGTGCCACACACACAGCTGGTGTGGAACCCACCCCAGGGAGGGGAGGGACCTCTCCCTGCAGCAGGAATCACACACACAGTGCAGGGAAAGGCCACCTGGAATGCTGCCTCCCCAACAACACACAGAATTCCTCAGCACAAAGGCTGAGCCTCCCACTGTTGTCCTGTGTGGAAGAGGAAACAAATGTGCTCAAACACATTTGGATCTGCTGGTTGTGAAGCTCTCTGGTATTAAGCTGCCAGCTCAGCATAAACACAGAAGGTTGGCCTAATTTTCATCCAAAACACCCTTTTGAGGAGAATGTTTCAAAGGCATCAGGAACTGTAGGTTGAACTGGAGGCTTTTGGCAGGAGCATTCAGGAAATCAGGAATTATTTGAGCTGGAAGTTCCATCCAGAGCAAGTTTAATCACCCCTGAACAAACTATCCCCCTTGAATTTGTCCATCTGCGAGATCATTTTTTATTTCCACATGTTCTGAAACAGTGAGTTCCACAGTTTAATTACCTATCATTAGTAACTGTACTTTTTCTGCTTAAAGTACCTTCATCAATCATTTCAGAGGGTTTGATGTGAAGCAGCTGGCCAGGCTGAGCAGGAAGAAAAGACAAGTTATCAAGGTATTAGCCCCCAAAGCATCTCTAAATACATTTCTGTGGTTAACAGACCAAGGTGGGATGTTGGAGTGGATTGGGATGGAGAAATTACAGGCACTCAGCAGTGTCTGGGTTATTCACTTCAAATTCCCAACCTGATTTAAAAAGGAATGATGCTCAGAAGTCAAACCCTCCAAGTCTCATGCCTGGAATTCTTAGGACACAGAACAGAGAAAGAACTCAGCAGATTTCAAGCTGTTTACTTTTAGTTATATATGAGCTCATATGGGACTTTTATGCCTAGTTATTGGGAGGAAAAAAAATCAACATCCAAAAGAATGGATTTCTTTACTAGGAAAATAAGATTTGGGGCATTAAGGTAATGGACAGAGTGATGATGCATTTCTAGGCCTTTGTCTTCTCTAAGCCAGTCACTGATTTCCATGATTCCTTCTCAGGAGAACTTCCAAAGTTGTACTTGGAGCATCTTACCCAGAAAGCACAACCAGCAGTTTAAGGGCTGCTCCTGCTCTTTGGTGGGAAGTTCTTGTGCTCCCACACCACCAGCAGTTCCTCCTGTCACAGCTCAGGAAGCCACTCCAATAAATTCTTCTGCCAGTCCAGGACACCAAAGCTCCACAACTGCAGCACAAAATTGATGGGAGAATTCTCCTGTCTTGCCTGTTCCAGGTGTTTTCCCTGCAGTACTCAGTGAGTATTTCAATGTGAACACAAAAAGCTGCAGGGCTGAGATCCACAGGAGAACAGCCCTTAAAAATGAGGATTCAAATCGTCTGCTTTTTATGTTGTGGTTTGTTTTGGGGGGATTTTTGTTTGTTTTGGAGATGGTTTTGTTGGGGTTTTTTTCCCCAGGACAATGATTACCTCCAGACACTCCACACACCAACTTCTTTGGTAAATCAGTGGCCAAACAGTGACTCAACCTGAGGAGTGGTTTGTACCACCCTACCAGAACAGCAGGACTGGAGTTATGGAGACCACACAAGGACTCCCAGGCTGTTCTGAGCCACCTTCCTCATAATAAAACCTTCCCTGGAAACCAGGAGCCTGCTCCCTGCCCTGCCCCAGCAGCAACGCTGGGCACTCAAGGTGCCTGGAACATTCCAGCTGCCTTAGTGTGCCCTCCCAGTGTTTATTTAAGCAGAGTGTTATTTACACAGAGATCCCACGATTGGCAATGCCCTGAACTGTGGGATCCCTGTGCAGGCAGAGCAGCAATTCAGGCCTGGCAGTGCCCTGGGCACCTCAGGAGGGAACACGGAGCTCACACAGAGCTCCTGCCCACAGAACTCACAGTTCGAGTCTCGGAGCCTCCATCCAGCCCATCCTTCAGGCCATCCACCCAAATCTCCAAGGAGGTTTCTAAGGACTCCTAGAGAAGAGCTCTCTCCCCAGGACAAGGCAGCTACTGGGAGTTCCATATAAAAGCTTTTTGTGTGGAGGCTCAGCAGCTCCCAAGGGTGGGCCCAGACTCCAAGGACCTTGTCAGCCCCAGAGCAGTTCAATTCCCCAGGGGCTGAACGTCATCTGAGCAGGGAATTCCAGCCACTCACTTCCATCTGCCTCAGGCTCCCTCTGGCAGCCACATCAATCCCACCAGGGCTCTTCCTGCTCTTTTCTCCCAAGTGCCAGGCTGGCTGGGGACTAGCTGAGCAAAAAGAAGTAATGCACTTTCTGGATATAATGATTTGGATTTGCTTGGAAAGGGATGGGAAGAGCATGAGACCAAACTCAGCTCTTTGCTTCCACTGCCATTATCTCATCTTGCCTCCAGAATTTTCCAGACTTCTCCATAAGACACTCTAGTTCCTGAAACTCCAAAAGACTCCTCCAGCAACATATAAACAAACCCTTTTTGGGGACTGGCAGGTGGGATGGAGGTTTCGTTGAGCTGAATATAAAGGTAAATAAGAAAGGAACATGATGCTCCCAGGATGTGGATCCCAGGAATAAACAGCCTTGCTAGAAGGAAGGTGGGAAGAAAGGAAAACCAATGCACATTTAGGCCTCTGCTTTCCAGCACTGCCTGATCTCTGCCTGGATCAGAATTTTCCCAGAGGTTTTGCATAAAGTTTCTGCCAACCTGCTCAGAGCAGGTCTCCAGGAAAACTTGCAG
>JAJPCS010000092.1:151134-166232 GCA_021164005.1 Willisornis vidua nigrigula | reverse complement strand
ACAGCACTTGTGCTCCAGTCCCTTCTCCAGCCTCGTTGCTCTTCTCTTCTCAGTTGGGTTGGAAGAGACCTCCGAGATCATCAAGTCCAACCCTTGATCCAACCCCACTGTGATCACTCTGGCACTCTGTGCCCTGGGCTGGTGATCCCAGTGGGGTTGGATCAAGACATGTTGGATTCCCTGTCCCTGGAGGTGTTTAAGAGGACACTCAGTGCCACATCCAGTCCCTTCTCCAGCCTCATTGCTCTCTCTTACCTGCCTTGCTCTGGAGGAGTTACACTTTTGTGTGATTCTTTAAGCTCTTTACAACTCCCTCATCCCATTTGCTCTGCTGGAGATCCTTAAACCCACTCTCTTCATAGTTAAAAACAAGGTAACAGGATTAGGCTGCGAGCCAAGGAAACCAACCCTGTGCCAACTGAGTTCTAATTAGAGCATCGTTTGTATTAACCTCCACTTCTGCCAGAAGGACAATATTATCACTCCTGTGATTATATCACTGCAGTAATTATCTATTCCAGGAGTGTATTGTGAGATAGGAACAGTGTAATCCAAACAGGACGACTTGGGGGGAGTTATTAATAGGGAATTATTTCATGTATTAATCTAAGCATTATTAATAGAAATGAAATAAGGAGACAGCCATTCATTAGCAAGAAGAATTTGATAAACAAGAGTATGAACAAAGTGTCCTAATCTGGTGAAAAAGTCTTTCAATGGGCTTGGAACAGACCAATAGGCCTTTGGTCAAGTTTTAGGGTATTTCATGTTATCATGAGACCCTTAAAGGGAGATGTTAAGTAAAGTATTTTCAGGAAAAGGTCAGTTTTGTGGGAGGATGTTATTTGGTGAGTGATCTCTTCAAAGTCCAACAGAATACCAGCCAGAACATTTCCTCATATAAAGCAGTAAATTTTACAACAAAACATGCAGCTCAGTGCAGAAAAAGCAATAATTTAATGAACTCACAAGAAAATTCTGGGGCTTAAATCACAGATTATTTCTCTGGTACTGAAAAGAACTTGGAAATAATGCACTGAAATGAATATTAAAATACCCCTACAGCACTAATTCACCTAATTACAACCACTGAAATTGAAATAACATTCATATTTCCAACAGAAAATTTCCCAAATTTGAGTATTATCAATGGGTGTTTGGAATCACTGAGAGCTTTGAGACTCTGTGCAAAAGAACCTTCCCAAAATCCCAACAAAACCTGGGAGTTTATGGAATACATTGTTGGTGACAGTGAATTTACCACAGCAGGGTCTGAACGTGGATCTCAAAGTGTGAAAGCACTTCTGGTGCCTCTCTCAGCACTTGGTTTGCCATGAGGACTCTATTTTGGTTTCCATATAAAGACAGACACAAGAAATGAAATCCTAAATATCCTTTCAGGGTCACCATCTCAGAACAAAGCTCTAAAACTTTAAAGAGTTTATTAATTGTGCCTCAAGGGATGGGTGGACAGTTCAAGTCACATCTCCACATGACATTGATCAACACTGCCTGAAAAAATAATTAAGTTCTTCACACACATCTTAAGCACCAAAATTATTGCTCATCTCTGAGAATTTAAGTACGAATCTTCTTTGCAGACAAAAGTATTTTGTGCAAGGGAGAAACTTCCTATAAAAACAGCCATGAAAATGTATCTGAGTGTTCCAAGAATCCATTTCTGTCCATGTCATTTATTACACAGCACAAACTCATGTCTATAATCCTTGTGCTGTGCAACTGTTTGCACAAAAGAACACACCACGTGAGAAAACTAAACACTAAAACACCAAAATGGGTTTCAAAATGTCAATACTTGCTCTGCCAAGAAAATTATTACATATTTAATGACTTGGATCATTCCCTGGGAGTGTCCAGGGCCAGGTTGGAGCACCCTGGGCTGGTGGGAAGTGTCCCTGCCCAGGGACAGGATGATTCCTTTGCAGAACCTCCCAGGTTCTGGCAGCCAAGTGGTAAATGCAGATGGGAACTTGTTGC
Organism: Willisornis vidua nigrigula; assembly: GCA_021164005.1. Lineage (NCBI taxonomy): Eukaryota > Metazoa > Chordata > Aves > Passeriformes > Thamnophilidae > Willisornis > Willisornis vidua. The sequence continues at coordinate 164,234 of JAJPCS010000092.1, read as the reverse complement.
TTGGGGCTTAATCAAGCTCAGCCGTAGCAAAACCTTTCTCAAATATTTTGAAAGCCTTTCAGAATTTATAATGCTTTGATTGGTGTTTTACAAGTCACTGGGCTCAATTTCATTTAAGAAGCTTATTTTGGAGTACTCTGAAAGACAACCATATGAGTAGAAGTTCCAGTTGATCCTCCCCAGAAGTTTCTTGCCTGTGCAGCTCAGCTGAACACTGAGCAGAGAAATCTTCCATTTTAATGCACTCCAAACTCGGCAAAGTTCCTTCCACCAGGAAATATGATTGATTGTTACAATGACAGTAATTGCATTTTAGTAAAAGTAACCATTATGGTAATTTTCCTCCAGAAAGAGACATTTAACTAAACTAAAGTAACTTGTTACTTTTCAACACATTAACTCTGGCAAATTTAACGTTACAAACGTACAGAGTTCACAGCCACAACAAGGAGCATCACTCAGGGAATGTGCACAATTTTTTCATTCTATATATCAAGAACTGTTTCCAAATAGTATCTGCTAAAAAAGAAAAAAAAAACAACTCTGTGCATACATAACACAGCATTAATTAAACTGTTAAGAGCAGCTACAGCACATCCCCTGCCAAGTCTCCTGTCGAAAAATTCTGCCTTCCAAGCAGCAAACTTTGTATGGTTGGGAGATATTAATTCCAGGGATAAAATGCCAGCTCTGAGAACACCAAGAGAAGGGATGGAGGGAAGAAAAGCAGATCAACAGCTCCTGACACAGCCCCAAAACTGACCCGGCACTGCCCAAAAGCTGCTTCGTTTTCACCACAAACATTCAGATTGCAGGAACTTCTTATTAAAAGTGTAGCCTCTGATAATTAAGAGCTACAGCATAAAAGACTCCAAACATCCAGGGTTTGTTTCATCCCACTTCACATGAGTTAAAATAAAAACACTGTGCCTTTCCTTTAAAGATAATAATCATTCCTTGTGCTTTAAAGGGATCCCAAACTTGAATTTCCACACTACTGAACATCCTTACACTAGAAAAGAACTGGCATTAATCTGGATTTAAATTTTTTATGAAATTCCCTTTAAATGGAAATACCAAAAATCTGAATTTCAATTGATCAGACTTCAAATTTTCCCTTTCCTAACTCCTTTGAAGGAGCAGTTTTTGCCTCCTGTATCCTCTTTGAATTGTATAAAATGCTTGTGGTGCAGAATTGTGTGTTTGCAACTTGAGCTCCCACAGATGATGCTGCAAAATGCAAACCCCTCAGTCCTTGTCCCCTGCTGGAGAATTAATCTGCTTCTCTGGTTTGTCACACCTTGGAAATAAATTACCTGTAGATAACTCAACATCAGGAGCCTTTTTCCCTCCCCTGGCAGGTCCTGTCCCCTTCCCCTCAGGAGTGGAACTCACTCCTCCCTCTGGAGAACCAGCTCAGCTCAATCAGCTGTTCCAATGGGAAATTCTCAATTCTGTCATTTAAGAGGCTTTTTAAAATAGGTGTCAATTAAGGAGCTTCATCTTAAATTGTGATTTAAGTGTTTAGCTGGGACAGCCAATGGTTTTCTCTAATTTAGAGACACTTTTAAGGAAAAAAACATAAATGATACAAGGTGGAGGAGAGAGCAGAGAAAAACACAGAGGGCTAAGAAATAAAAAGTTGGAATTATAATCTGTATTAATAATCTGTATTATTTCAAAGTCTGAACTGCCTTTTCAGCAGCAGCCTTGCAGAGCATTTTAGATAAACCTTTGAGTTTTCTTTTCTATTATTTTATTATTATTTTTAAGAACTTATGTCTGTAAACTCATCGATGATTTGTTTGGCTTTTATAACCAAAGGGTTGCAGAGTCTCAGTGAAGGAAAGGCAGAACTCTGGAACAGAATGGACTGGAAATCCACACAGGTCAAGGAAACTTTCTTTGTAATGTTTCCAGGCTGCCCCTCCCTGGAGGGATTGAACAGCCCTGGGGATGTGGCACTTGGGGACAGGGGGCACTGGTGGCCCTGGCACTGCTGGGGATGGTTGGACTTGGTGATTTTAGAGGAATTTTTCCAACATAAACAACCCTGTGGTTCTTTAAGACTAAAATCTTTCCATTCCTCTTAATCTTCTACTACATTTTAATGACAAAACATCTACGAAAATCTCAAAATTAGTTTGGTTTTTGGGAGACAAAGTGAAATCAGCAGTAAATCAGTGACTGCCACACAACCTGGGGCACACATTAAGAAGAGCTTTCTAACATTCCACCACGGAATTTTGAAAGATTATTTTTGTAACAGTGTCCCAGTTACTGCTGAGAAGAGGAGGAAACTCACACTTCAAGCAGAACTGGCAGCCAACCTCTATAATTAGTCCTTTATCTTCCCCACGGCTCTAAAACCACCCGAGGCAAACCACATACCTGAATCTGGCCGTGCAGGAGTTAATTCTTCACCAGCAGCTGAAGGGACTGAGCAGTTGGGGGAGGCTTTGGAAGGTCTCCAGCTCTGCCCAGGTGTTACCTGTTAAACAATCACACAAACAATCAGGGGGGTGTGTCATTTTCCTGCCTTTACCCACAAACTGCCCATTCCTTGGAAAAAAGGGTCTAATGCTGCTCACCTGGTGGCACCTCCAAGAGGGGGCACAGCTGGAAGGAATTAGGACCTTCAATAAAGAACTGTCCTACATATTGGCATGATTGTAGGGGAGGAAAAAAACCCCACCATAACTAGTGTTTGAATTGTACTACAAGATTACTGAAATTAAGGAGAATTTGTCTCAAAAAAAGCATTTAGTTTTACTGAAGTAGCTCTGATTGTCTCAGAAATTCCAAGCAAGGGATGTCCACATAAGTCCTATGCAAGACCTGTAAGTCTAACAAAAGGAGTTGATGCAGCAAATCACAACCCATTTATTAGAAAAGTGAAGTGAAAACTTTATTCTAATGTCCAACAACACAATGAATGTAACTTGGGATGAGTGAAACTCTGTAATTCTTGGTAATCCAAAGGATAAACCACTTATGAAACTCAAAGATTTTCTCAGCAGAGTTTTGGAGGAAAGGAATGAGCGACTCAGACTGTCAGATGGTAACACAGAAAAGCACAATTCACCCAAGTCGTGTATTTTCCTCCAGTTGTTTTGTTGCATAAATACTGGATGGAACCACCTAATACAGAAAATATCTGCTGTGAGAGGATAGAAAATTATTTCAGTGGGTGTGGAAACGTGTTTTGCTTAGAGACAGTTTGGATCACAGAAGGTACAACTTGAGGTTATTCAGAGAAAAATGGCTAAAGGCAGGCAGGTGATAGACAGAAATTATTCCAAGCCCACACCCTGGGCTCTATCCAAGGTGTGCCCTGGGAGTCAGGGCATGAAAATATGACCATTAATCCTCTTTTGGAATATCTGGTTGTTCAGCAAGCAGCCACAATTTAAACTGCAGTTCCACAAGCCCTTTAAACAACAAAAAAGCAGCTCCTGATTTCCTTCCCACTCTTGTTGTGGCCTTAACCCCAGGAAGGTGCTGAGCTTTGGGCCAGCATAAATATTGGTGAGGCTGGGAAGGAGCAAGTTCAGAGAGGAGTTTAAAGCTCATGTTTAGGTTTGGCTTGGCTTGGTGGCTGGGCTAGTTTGAACCCAAATCAGTTCCCCAGTCACACCTTGAGTGTTGTGTTCAGTTCTGGGCCCCTCAGTTGAGGAAAGAGCTTGAGGGGCTGGAGCGGGGCCAGAGAAGAGCAACGAGGCTGGAGAAGGGACTGGAGCACAAGTGCTGTGGGGAGAGGCTGAGGGAGCTGGGGGTGTTCAGCCTGGAGAAGAGGAGGCTCAGAGGTGACCTCAGCACTGTCTGGAACTGCCTGAAGGGAAGTTCTGGCCAGGTGGGGGTTGGTCTCTTCTCCCAGGCACTCAGCAATAGGACAAGGGGGCACGATGGGCTCAAGCTCTGCCAGGGGAAATTGAAGTTGGAGATGAGAAAGAAATTCTTTGCAGAGAGAGTGCTCAGGCATTGGAATGGGCTGCCCAGAGAGGGGGTGGATTCCCCATCCCTGGAAGTTTTTAAGGTGAGCTTGGCCGTGGCACTGAGTGCCATGATCTGGTAAAGGGACTGGAGTTGGCCCAAGGGTTGGACTTGATGGTCTTGGAGGTCTTTTCCAACCCAATCCATTCTAGGATTCTATGGGGAGTTTCTGCTGTGGTTTGTGGAGGAAAACAATGGTCTGGTGGGTTCTGCCTGACCTCTGAGCATGGCCATGAGCCAGGTGTGCCCTCAGGGTCTGGGGACTGAACGTGGCACTGAGTGCCATGATCTGGTAAAGGGACTGGAGTTGGCCCAAGGGTTGGACTTGATGAGCTCAGAGGTCTTTTCCAACCCAATCCATTCTGTGATTCTGTGATCAATTAAATGTGCAGCTGCAGGAACATTTGTGCAGGGCAGGGCAGCATCTCTGGCTTAGGCTGGCTTAAAGTGTTTGTAGAAGTGCAGCAGGAGTGTAACCAAAGAGCTGCTATAGCCTAACCCTGCCAATAATCCACAAATGCCATTCCAGCACACAGGAATAGTTAAAGCTTATAAATGGCCTGGCCATGTGCTCTGCAGAGGGGCCTGGCAGAGGAGAGCTGAGAAGTGGCTGCAGCAGGTTGAAAAACATGCTCTTCTTGAGGTGACTGTGTGTTCCAACAGCAAGGACAAAAATGGGGTTTTCCTGAGCCTCTGGTATCACAGGAGGATTGATGAGAACATGATAAGTGACAAACCTCTCAGTCCCTGCTTGAAATTTCCAGTAATGCTCCAAAGGTAACAGAGGATCAAAGGGAAGTACCAGCAGATGGAAATGCCACTCCAGTTCTCCCATTGCTACTTCCCTGTACCATAAACACAAGCCTGGACAATCTGAGTTCTCTCCCTGTATAATAGCACAAAAAACTGAACTCTGCATATCCTTAAGTGTTGGTTTTGTCTCAGTAGACCTTACAGTGTCTGGTCTGTCTGAACACTTTATCTTCATTGCTGAATTGACATAGTGATTCTACCACAAGAATTATTCCAAATATTTGAAGGTAAAATGTTATAATTCCATTCTAGTTGAAAAAAAAAAAAATTAACCAAAACCCCATGTTTTTATCTGGTACAAATCTCAAGTAGAATTTAAACAAAGCAATAAAGTAGAAGAATAATCACCAGTTAAGATATGACAGACATAAGTTATTTATGGTTATATGTTGTTATATATGTTATATTGTTATATATTATATATATGTTATATTGTTATATATTATATATATGTTATATTGTTATATATGTTATATTTTTATATATGTTATATATGTTATATGTTGTATATAGTTATATATGTCATATTATTATATATGTTATATGTTATATATTGTTATGTTATATAAATGTTGTATGTTATATATGTTATATATTGTTATATATTGTTATATAGTTATATATTGTTATATGTGTTATATATATGTTATATATTCTTATATATGTTATGTTGGTATATATGTTATATATTGTTCTATATTATTATATATGTTATATTGTTATATATTTTATATATATGTTATATGTTATATATATGTTACATGTTATATATTCTTATATATGTTATATATTCTTATATATGCTACATATTGTTATATATTATTATATATTATATATTGTTCTATATTGCCCACTAAGTTTCCTCAGGTGAGAACCAGCTGATGGGCCTTAAAGACAACACCATGCTGTGATTTTAAAATAATAGATAGTTATAAAAAGATGTTTTAAAAAGTTCTTTCAACATTTTGAAGCTCGTTTGTTAAATATTTGGCAATAAATCCTCACCAGAGTCAGGATTAGTCCCTGCTGGATGATCTGGATGAAACATCCAGCCCCTCTTTGTGCTTCCCTCCTGCAGCACAACACACACAAGACTCAGCGAATTCTGGATATTGCAATGACAATAAAACCTGGAAACTGATGTAGATTGGGACTATTAGTCCAAAAGCAGGAATCAAACAGGAAAAAACCTGCCCTTTTCTCCTCCCTTGCCTGAGCAGTTCCATGGCAATGCCCACTGAACCTGGCAAGGGTGTTGTCTGAGCTTTCTCCAACCTGAAGCTCTCAGACCACTCGAACTTTAAAATAAAAGTACAAGCTGGCCCTGCCATGCAAAATTCCAGAGGGGAAAACCCTCATCCTTCAAGCCAAGCAACTGCTGCAGTGCAATAAACCTTCCAGCCCATGGGAATCTCTGGCCTGGGAGCTGGTTAAGCTTCCTTAATGCTCTTAATCCACCTTGCTCTGGGACTGCCAGACACACTGGCACCCACCGAGGGGTTCCACAACTGTGCTCGTGGCCTTGGAGAAACACCCTCATGGAGGGGAAACTCTCATCAACTGTGAGCAAAAATGGGCTGATCACAGTGAAATAAATCATGGGTGTCTCTGGCAAAGAAAGGTTTTATTTAGGAAACAGCAGAGAAAGAGGGGCCTCCAAACCAGCTCCCCTGGATGTGCCATTAATTAGCTCAGTATTCATGGCACAAACAGGAATAACTTCAAAGTGGAATCATTCCAATGTTTTGGGGCAAATATGGGAAAAAATCTACTGCCCAAGTGTGTGTTTCACCTTCCCTGATGCTCCATAGGAAACAAACCCTCTTTTCCCTCTGCAGTTTTGTGGAAGTTGATTACTGGATGTTCCTACAACCACCATGTATGACTAAAAAACCTTGGAAGGATGTTCTCATTCCCTAAAAATTTCCAGGCAAAAAAATGAGTCTTTATATTAGGAAGGTTGATGAGTCTTTATATTAGGAAGGTTGATAAGTCTTTATATTAGGAAGGTTGATAAGTCTTTATATTAGGAAGGTTGATGTTAAGCACAACAGGGGAGAAAAAGGTTAAATTTTGATCTTTTAGACCAGCCTGCACTGAAAAATCTTCTCATTACAGGCAGATTTTGTCATCTCAGATGACAAACTGATTTTGTCATCTCAGACATTACCATATTATCTATTCAGTGTCTGAATTGTAATTATTATAAATTAATTTATAAGTGAATCTACCCCAAAACCATAAAATGGTGGGAGCTGGAGGAGGATTCAGGTTCTCAGTGACCTGGACAATGACTGAACCTCTGTGAGAGCACAAGGCTGAGATGTTCTGCTGCTGGCAGAGACAAGATTAAAGTTTTTAACTTGAAATCACCTTGGAATGGCCCAGCACATCCATCTTGTCAAAGCACAAGCACCAAAAATGTTCCAGCTGGATTCTCCTCATGGAAAACAAGTGGACACCAAGTGTGTGTTCCCTGAGAGACTTTCAAGACTCTGAACTTGCTCTGTCCAACTTTAGAGCTGAAACAGGTCACGTTTGGGGAACCTTCCACCCTCCTTGCAATGAAATCCATAATGTACCAGATTTTCAGGAATTTCAGCCCGTGGGGAGAGGTGTTATTGTGGTAACAGTGAGCAGGAACCAGGGGGTGCCTGCAGACTGGGCTGCTGTTGGCAGGATTATTTTATTGCTGCTTAAATTCCGTGCAGAAATTATGAAACCCCCAAATCGCTGATCATGGGCTGAACCCAAAGCACGTTGACTTCACACCAGTTCACATCCAGTTTCCCCCAGTCACACTCCTGGTTTCCCCAGGATTCCTGCTGCATTTTTATAGAACCACCTCGAATCAGGGATTCAGAAAACAGCAGGAACAGCAGGAGCTGAATTTCTTTCAAGGAAATGGGTCTCAAATCATATTCCAATCATTTTCCTCTGCAGAAAGGCTTTATTAGCCCCAAACTGCTGCCTCTGGAAGCAGGACAATTTCTTCTTTCACATTATAAAGCTGTAAGGGTTTATTCTACATTTTTTAACCCCCATAGAATTATTAGTACCTTTTTTATTGCCATGGACCTTCATATTTCTCTTCTAAAATTCCAATTTTCAAATGCAGTGGATTATTTGAGGAATTCTTCACTCCCAGTTAACATAAAGGAGCCTCAATTTCTTGGCACCAATAACTAATATTTGAGCTCCAGCATCCTCTAATCCATCTGAACCTTCCAAATTTAGGATTAAAAAACCTGGAAAAGCAGCCAACCCTCCTGATCCCACTTTTCAGCCCTTACACAAAGATTCCAGGATATTCTGAATTACATCATAAGCAGCTACATCTATTCAAGTGTTTTCCTTCTTTCAAAAGAGCCAAAAGTCATATTGAAAAAAATAATTGTAAAAAGCACACAGTCTAATACTCTAAATATCTGTCAATCTCACCCCCCTTTGCTCTCCTATTTCTTATGACTATTTAATTAAAAATTGTTGGTCTAAAATATATAAATATTTATCAAAAAATACATATATATATATAAAGACTTTCAAAGTAAGTGCAAAAGATACAATCCTTAAAATTTATTATTGTTGTCAGGACACTGCAGCAAAAAAACCAAAACCAAACACAAAAACAAACAACCCACCCATAAAAAACCAAAACCAAAACCAAAACCAAGCAACAACAAAAAAAGAAAACCAAAAAACACCCAAAAATAACCCAAAAAAAACCAAAACAAAAAACAAACAAAAACCCCACTTGTCACATATGTTAAGAATTCATCAGAAATAATTCTGAAAACATGAAAAAGTTGTAGCACTTTCACCTTCTGTGATGGACACAGAGTTAGACTGTAAATGAGGATATAAATTATAATATATATCGAAGGAAAATCTCTACACAGACCTGAAGAGTCTTGTTTTCATAACACACTTTAGGAACTCATCTTGGACTCTTCATGGCACTTCCAGAAAAGAAAGGAATCCATAATATGAGTGAGGACTACAGGAAAATATCCAGAAAATGTAATTTTCCTGTGAAATACAGATGGAATCCCACATGATAAATGCCACAGCAATAAAAACCTGTGACACACCAAAGTGCCTCTAAGAGACAAGGAAGTGTCTGAGAGCAACAGGGAGCTCCAGCTGGATGATCCTTTCTGACAAGACACTGCAAATCCTAAGGAGAAGCATCCAGGAAAATAGGTTAGGTGGGTCTGAATCCCTGCCTTGGAATTTTAAGGAAACAAAAGTCTGGACAGCAGGTCAGAAAGGAAATATAATCCTTGGTATAAATAAAAATTAAATAAAAATTAAGTAAAAATTAAGTAAAAATTAAATAAAAATTAAGTAAAAATTAAATAAAAATTAAATAAAAATTACTTGATGGAGACTGTGTTAATTTCTGAAAATTTTGTATTTATGTGGGTTTTTTCAGACTTAAGGCAGGGAGACATTGGTGGGGTTGAGGCTCCAGCTGATTCCAGGGAAAAGGAGTTTGTCACAGGCACAAAGTCACTCCCTGAGCAGCTCTACAGAAGGTGAGCCAAGTCCATTGTGGTTATTAGCACTGCCCAGAGTGAAAGGAGAACTCCAGCCCCAACAAACCTGCTCCAAAACAGCCTCTGAGCTCAGCAGGTCCTTCACTTTCCCTTTGTTGGTATCACCCAGATTCAACCACATCGTGGAAAATTTATAACTCAGTTACAAGAATAAAAGGAGAAAACCTTGATGGACATTCATAGTGCAGAAACCCAGAAGAATTCCAGAGGCAAGCCTTGATTTCAGTTCATCAGCACTTAAAAGGTGAATTAATTCCATGTTTTCTCATGTTTTAAAGCTGTGCTATCCATATAAATGGGAAGTATCTCATTAGCTTTGGGACAGAGGAAAAATGCAAAATTAATAATAATTTGTAGTAATTTTATTCTCTGTCCACTGCAATAAAAGTGAAAATTTGTATGAAAACTCTTTTGGAATATTATGAGTTCCACATAAGTTATGTTTATGAAATTAAAAATACTTCAAGGCAGTTATTTACCTATTAAAACTTAAATAAAAAATTGGGCTGTCCTGCAGTACCTGCACTTTTTCCCAGTGGAAAGCCAAGCTGGCTGGTGAGGAAAGGACATCCCTGGGAGAGATTAATTCCTTGCCATTGTGGTCCTTTCTGGTTGGTTATGTGAGGATGGTGCCTGAACGTGCTCCTCTCTTCCTTCAGAGTGTCAAAGGCAGAATTACTCAGACCACCAGGGAAGATCAGTGAGACAATGACAAGGGTTCTGTTCCCTCTGTTGGTGTGACAAACCCCTTTGAAAATGCTCCTAGAGGTGCTCTGAGTGAGTCCTGCACAAAAGCTCCTCACCCATCACAGAATCATGGAATGGATTGGGTTGGAAAAGCCCTCTGAGACCATCAAGTCCAACCCTTGGGCCAACTCCAGTCCCTTTACCAGATCATGGCACTCAGTGCCACGGCCAAGCTCAGCTGAAAAACCTCCAGGGATGGGGAATCCACCCCCTCTCTGGGCAGCCCATTCCAATCCCTGAGCACTCTCTCTGCAAAGAATTTCTTTCTCATCTCCAACTTCAATTTCCCCTGGCAGAGCTTGAGCCCATCGTGCCCCCTTGTCCTATTGCTGAGTGCCTGGGAGAAGAGACCAACCCCCACCTGGCCACAACTTCCCTTCAGGCAGTTCCAGACAGTGCTGAGGTCACCTCTGAGCCTCCTCTTCTCCAGGCTGAACACCCCCAGCTCCCTCAGCCTCTCCCCACAGCACTTGTGCTCCACTCCCTTCTCCAGCCTCGTTGCTCTTCTCTGGCCCCGCTCCACCATCAACGCCTTCCCTGAGCATCTTCCTCTCCTGCCAGAAAGCAGTTGTAAAACAGGGAAATCTGAACATGAGGAGTTTCTGTTGTGGTTTGTGGAGGAAAACAATGGTCTGTTGGGTTCTGCCTCTTCTCCAGGCGTGGCCATGAGCCAGGGGTGTCCCCAGGGTCCACTGTTGTTTCAGTGGGATTACCCTGTTTCTCCTGCCCTGGTTTGGGTTACACCTCACCATGTGAAGGTCCTGCCCTGCTCTCTGTGCACAGCACTGCTCTTTGCCACACAAAAATCCAACCCCATTCAGAGTTTGGCTGCACTGCCTCATTTATTTTAAATAAAACTGTGGAAAGGCAGATTTTTTGGGCTTTGCTGTGCCCAGTCAGTCCCATGTCACGTAACCTTGTGTGAAACACTCCCTCTATTTCCACTGTCTTGTGTCAGAGTCACCCTGTGAGCAAAACACACTAAGCACAGAAACAAAGCAGCATGTTGAGTGTTTATAACTTTGGTTATCAGCTCAATGAAGGAGCAGTTTCCAGTTTCCCTGGCTGGCCCTGCTGTTCCCTCCAGGGGTATTGCTGTCCCCGGAGTCAGGAGGTGGTAAATCCATTTGTTCTGCTGGCTCCTGGGGCACAGCTGTTGCAGCTCGCTGGGTTTGGCCTGTCTGAGATCTTCTTAGGCCCAGGGGCTGATTTACTGCCCCATATGCTCTCTGGTATTTCTGTGCCCACAGTGACAACCTCCCCCTGCTCACAGTTTACCTGATTTTGCTGCTGCTTTTCTCTAATTACAGGCAAGGGCAGCAGCTCCTGCCCTCTCCGTGTGAGAGGTAGAACCTTGTTACAACTTTGTTGTAATATAGAACCTTTTTACAACTTTGTTGTAATATAAAGTCTTTTTGTAGCTGTTAGACTTTTATATGAGAGACCTTTGGACCAGCCTATCCCATGATATGGTGCTGTTAGTCATTTGTGATGCTCCTTTCTCCCTGTAGTTATGAAAGAGGCAACTTTGAGCCGTGCTTTTAACTCTGATTACCATTTCCTTTTTAACTGTAACTACGATTTTAAACTGTGACCAGCCAAACTATGACCCATTTAAACCAGCACTGTGATCTTGCAGAGATTGGGCAGTAACTTGAGAAGGCACAGCCAGCACAGTGATCAAAATTATGAAGCAACTGCTCTGCGAAGAGAGATTGAATTCTTCAGGGTTTTTCCACTCTGCAACGAGAACACCAAATGCAGAGTTATGGATTCATGAATAGTGTGGGAAAGGTGCACAGAACATCATTTTTCATCCTTTTTTCATACACGAGAAGCAGGCAGTGCACCAAGGGGAGGGGCTCTTAAATAGCACGGAATTAAATTCTGGAATGCGCTGCCGCAGGAGATTGCGGAGGCCAAAAGCATGAATAGATTTTTAAATCACCATCAGTGGCTATTGAAGTGAAACAAAACCCCTCCAAACACACACAAAACCACTGCTCAGGGCACAGACTCCTGTTCAGGAAGATCCTAAAGGGCTGATTGCAGGAGATGGAGGTGTAAGGGGCCTTGGTGACACCCAGAGCCAGGAAAATGAGTTGATGAACAGTATTCACACCCAATTCCCAATTAGTGACTTTGTCAGGGACACATTCACTTATGGTCTCTCTTTACTGGCATCACTAGAGCCATTAGAATTTTTGAATTTTGTTGATATTCATCCATATTGCCAAAAAATCTACCCCAGTCTTCATCTCAGGGGTTTTCTCCTTGTTTTGGGCTGTTCTTTGCCCACTGAGCAGTATCCAAAGGGAAGTGACTCCAGAGCAGCAAACAGAACACGGATATCAGGGGTCCCCTGCAGAATCCATCCCACTGCTCCCTGCCCTTGCACTTCCACATCATCCTGGGTGGGAGCCTCACCCCCCAGTTTTCCTGTTTCCTTTAGTGCTGCCCTTCCCTGTCCATCACTCCAAGCCTGGAGAAACCCCCTTGATGGAATTTGCCAACAGGTCGAGCAGTGAAATCCACACTTCACCCCAGCCAAAAATAACAGAGCTGACAGGTGGAAGTGGCTCAGGCTGCAGAGCCCAAGGCTGCACAGCCCTCCTTTGTTTGCTCAGGAGCTGGGAGTGTTCTCCTGCACGGAGCCACTTCCAGGCCTGGAACTCTGGAGGGATCCTGGGGGTGACTCGTGCGGCGCTTTCCATGCCCAGAGTTTCTGTGGTTGTGCAAACTGTGACTCACTCTGGGGTTGCAGTTGGGTTTGGCAGCCAGAGCCTCAGTTGTGTAACAGTTCAAAGGGAGACTTTGCTGCAGAAATCTCTGGGATTTTATTCCATCCATCTTTAACACTCAAATCTGCCATTGCTGACCTGGGGAGGGTTTAAAATCTACACCCCTCCCTCTGGACCCCCCCACTGCTATTGATTATATCAAGTTTTTCAGTGTTTGTTTAAAACTTTGTGGCAAATTTAGTGGCTT
>JAJPCS010000092.1:138464-151124 GCA_021164005.1 Willisornis vidua nigrigula | reverse complement strand
CAGGATAACAAGGAATCCATCCATGGGAACATTTGCACAGGGTTTGTATCTGCTCCAATTCCTTTCTTGTGTCCCAGCCCTGTAGGTGAGAGGTGGGACTGAACTCCTGTTGATTTGCAGAGCCCATCACGAGTTTCACAACTTCTCAATAATTTCTGATGTTCAAAAACTGATCAAGGCCTTGTGCCTCAAGAATCCTGTAAACCAGGATTGAGAATCCTGCAAACCAGGATTAAAAATCCTGCTTTTGGGCCCAGTTTTTGCTGTACCTTTAGGCTTATGCTGCAGCTTTTGCTGCCAGTCTGACTTGAATGAATAACCTGCTTTTTCATACAGAATTGCATCAAATAATTAGCCACAAAAATGGCCTTTCTTTGCTTCTAGGCAAGGAATGAAATGTCATTATTCTAAATACATGAAGAAATAGAGTAATGGCCCACTGTCTTTCTCATGAAATGGGAGGGTTTGTTGGTCCATGGAGAGGAGATTCCAAGAGCTGCTCCAGGAATGTTGCTACAAAAAGCACTGCAGAAGGTTCTGCTGTTTCCTGCTAAGTGTTTTTTGGCTGCAATGTCTGAGTAATTAACACAGTTCCATTAGTACAGGTTTGAATTCTATCAGTTGACTTAACAAAAATTCTTTTCCTTGCAATTTCTGCCCAGCTTTTTGCTGTGAGGAATTCAGGGTCACTGAAATCAAAAAGTACTGGATACAGGATGCAAAGAGTTAAATAGGAAAATGTTTTTGGATTGTTGAGAGCATATTATGAATTATTATTTAATAATATAAGTACTTTAAATTACTAGAAAAGGGTTAAAAATAAATATGAAGCCAAGAACTGTCTTAGGTAAGAAAACTGAAGGCCAAAGCATCATTTTTGTGTTTCCAAAGTGTTTGATTTTCAAAGTAAGTTTTTTTCAAAGTAAGTTTTTTCCAAGTGACAGAATAAGAGGAAATGGCCTCAAGTTGTGCCAGGGAAGGTTTAGGTTGGATGTTAGGAATGATTTTTTCACTGTAATGCACTGGAACAGGGCACTGGTGGAGGGCCCATCCCTGGAGATGTTCACAAAGCACATGGGGATGTGCATTGTGGTGAATGTGGTGGTGGTGCTGGTTGATGGTTGGACTTGATCCTAAGTGTCTTTTCCAGCCTCAGCCATTCCATGATTCTCCAGGAGAGTCCCCCTGAGTGGGTGTTAGGGTGGGATTCCCCTGAATGGGGTATGGGAGATGCATCAATGAAGGTTTGAGTTCCCTTTCCAGGCTCCATCCCACCGAGCTCCACCAATCCAGCGTGGACACGTTCCCAGCAGAGCTCCCAGTTAAATCCTCCACAGCTTTTGTACCAAACTGTGGCTGCAGAGCACACCCCTGTGCTGAAACACTTGATCTGGGCTATATTTAAGCTCCAAATGTGTGTGTGTGTTCGGGACAGACTGAGGAGCTGCAAACACAGCAGCCCTTCCAGGGGTTTTGGTCTTTGCAGTGATTCCCAGGACACTGCTGGGAGCTGGTGGTGCCAACTGCTGCTCCTGGCAGAGTGCTGGTGTCCCTGCCATGGCACTGTGTGACCCCCAGAGCCACAGGGCCACTGTCACAGCCCAGACAGCAAACTGCCCTCCCTGCATAGCTGGGGCCAAAATAGTCCCCAAACTCTCTTTGCTGCTCCTACAGTGGATCTTAAAATGAAGGGTGAGGTCATGGAAGCGTTTTGGGGTTTGGTTCAGCTTCCTCTTTCTTGGGGGCTCTTTTTTAAGCCCTGCTGTCCTCACAGGGTGCCCTCCTGGAGCTGTTTGTGCTCCCTGGGGGGCAGTGGCACAACACCAGGCAGCACCTTCAGCTTTAGGGGGGATCCCAGGGGTTTGCTCACATCCCTGGGGACAATCCAGGGGCAGGAATGAAACGTGACAGAAAGCACTTCTTGATTAAACATCAACTAAGGAACCAATTCCAGACCACTTTGTGTCCCTTCTAGTTCCATAAAGAAATCCTGGGGGTGAGTTCCTTTATTTTGCACCAGGTCAACACCTAAACAGTTGAGCCTCAGGTGGAAACAGATTGGCAGGTCCCAGCAAAGCCCTAATGGAAGGAATTTATTTACACTGATTGATGCCTCGTGGTAGGAAACACCACACTTTGTAGTATGTTAATAACCTGGTAGGATGTTTTTATTTGCTGCTATAAATCAACTTGTACATTCAATATTTCTCATCCCACACCACAATAACGTGACTCTCTGCATATCAAGAATTTTGGGGCATATGAGGTGCCTTTTGTTGTGTTCACTGGTGTGGAGGTTCCAGATGAATTTTCCTGCCCTTGAGTTGCAAATGCCTGTGTGTGTCATGAGATCTTTTATTAAAAAAAAAATATAGCACACTGTTCCTATGCCAAATATTCCCTTGGAAAGCTATTCTTGCTCCCACCCCCAACAGTAACAAGAAAATACTGCACTAGGAGTTATTTTTAAGTGGCTGGAAATAGCATCCATATTATTTCAAGCCTCTGAGGTACAAAATCCCTGCAGGAAAAGAATGGACCCTTGTTTTGTTGTTTTCTCCCCTCTGTTTATTCCTCAAGTATAGAAAAGGGCCACGTGAACAAAACCAACGATTCAAGATGATTTGCAAACATCAGGCACAAAAAAATAATGTTTGTAAATGAGAATTACTGTTGTTCTTCCCTTCTATATGGTGATTAACCACAACCCAAAGCTCTGTGTCCTTGATCCCCCCACGTTGTGATCCCTCTGCTGGAACAGCATCCCAGACTCTGCAGAATCCACCCCATGGACAAATCTTTTCTTTTCCTCACCAGGAAGGAATAAAAGTGACAGAATTCAGTGGAAACAAAGAGAATACACACAAATTATTTGGGGTTTCATTCCTTAAGTTTTACAGGTGTATAAAAAAATGTCTTGTAGCTCCTGGCAGGGCAGAATGTGGGGATTGTGCCATAGGTGGGGCTGAGTTTTCAGCTGCATCACAAAAGGTGTAACATCATTTCCCCTCAAGCACAGTTGCATTGGGAGTGCAGGAGTTAAATGTGGTGCTTGGGACTTTTATTCCAGCAACACAGTTTATTTATTTTCTGTTCAGACACCTTAGAGAGATATAAATAATTAACAAAAGCCAGAAGTAATCAGTATTTTCTAGTATTTTATTTAGGTAGGGTTAGAATGTAACTAAACCCTCAGTATATTTCCACTGTTACAGTCAGCTTATGACTTCAAAGACAACAGAATTTGTACCATATGTGTCAGGAGTAGCTTGAGAACTCGTAAAATAACATCTTAAATGCAGTCACACTGTGTACTTCACTTTTAAAGATTATATTCTTCAAAAGAGAAGTTTTTGCTGGGTGCTGTTTCTGCTCCTCATTTCGAGCGTAGATGCTCCAAAAAGCATTAAAAATAAATGGTCAACTGCCTTTAGGAATGTTTTCCTGGGAGTTTCAATTCATTTTATAGATACTTTTGGTCTGTAATTAGCTCCTCTCCCCATTCTATAGCCAGAATTAATTACTGCTGTAATAACCAGCCCAGAGTTGTTGGAATTACCCTCTATTTTGAACACAGAAATGCACACCCAGAAGAACTTCTGCCACAGCAGACTGTTTATTTGATGGATAACCTTTTTTTTCTTCCCAAACTGTATCTAATCAAATCCTTCCAAAGCAATGCCATGCATCCCATGCACGTCCCATAATTCTCCCTGGAGACAGTGCACAGCTGCTCACTTCGTATTAGCTGCTTCTTAGGGCTTGGTATTTTCTTTCAAGAAAAATCCCAGATGGCCTGGTGTCTCCCACTGCCCCGTGGTAAATATCAGCCTGCTTCAGGTGCAGAGGTGATGTAAGTCCATGTAATTCTGCTTTAAGGAGAAAAATCCCACCCTGAGCCCCAGTCCTGCCTGTTTGGCTCTGGGCTCTGCAATGCCCAGACTTGATCCAGTGTCGGGAGGGACACAAAGCAGAGCCTGTTGTGTGTCAGGAGGGACACAGACACCCTGTACCTGCAGGGACAGCAGCAGCTCTACAGGCCCATCCCCAAGAGTCCCAGAGCATCATCCCAACACTCCTGGAGCTCTGGCAGCCTCAGGGCTGTGCCCACTGCCCTGGGGAGCCTGGGCAGTGCCCACCACTACATAAAATTACATTTTAAGTGGCACTTGCCTCTTCCTGCTCCTCAAGATGTTTGTCTTGGGGCAGTGAGCAGACCTGGAAACATCCTCAACACCATCTTTGCTTGTTATCATGGAATGATTTGGATTGGAAGGACCTCAAAGCCCACCCAGTGCCACCCCTGCCATGGGCAGGGACACCCTCCCACTGTCCCAGGTTGCTTCAACCTGGCCTTGGACACTCCCAGGGATCCAGGGGCAGCCACAGCTTCTCTGCCCAACCTGCGCCAGGGCCTGCCCACCCTCCCAGACAGCAATTCCTGCCCAATATCCCACCTATATCCAAACCAACAGCTCTGCCAAGAATTCACAATTTCCACACCATCCTGCTGGTGTTTCCTGCATGTCCATCCACACCCAGTTCATCTCTGCACATCCTTGTGCAGCCCCCAGGTACACACAGAGACTGGAAATAGCTGCACAGTGCTAATAAACAGAATGCAAATCACAGGCATTAAAGGCAAATGGAATACACTGTTACATCCAGAGTGTTCCACAAAGCCTGGCAATATTCTGGATTTTTATCCATTTAGAATCATAGAATGGATTGGGTTGGAAAAGTCCTCCGAGATCATCAAGTCCAACCCTTGGGCCAACTCCAGTCCCTTTACCAGATCATGGCACTCAGTGCCACGGCCAAGCTCAGCTGAAAAACCTCCAGGGATGGGGAATCCACCCCCTCTCTGGGCAGCCCATTCCAATCCCTGAGCACTCTCTCTGCAAAGAATCTTTTTCTGCTCTCCAACTTCAATTTCCCCTGGCAGAGCTTGAGCCCATCGTGCCCCCTTGTCCTATTGCTGAGTGCCTGGGAGAAGAGACCAACCCCCACCTGGCCAGAACTTCCCTTCAGGCAGTTCCAGACAGTGCTGAGGTCACCTCTGAGCCTCCTCTTCTCCCATTTGATTGTACGTCCTGGAATAAAAAGTAACCAACATGAAAATGAACATTAAGAAAAAAAAATCCCTCAGAAGATGTTGCAGTTTTGAAAATGTTTCCCTGGTACTGAGCTGTGGGAAGTGCAGGAGACTTCTCCAGACCTTCCACTGTTCCCCAGTTTGCCTCTGCATATGGTTTGGTTTCCTCCTGCTCACACCACCACGTCCCCTTTGGGTGGGAGAGGGACTCCTGTCAGTCCCTTCCTTGGGGATTGCTGGTTTATGAGGAGCTTGTTGCTCATTTGGGGGTGAAAGCCACTGACACCAAACATCATCACAGGTATCCCACATCCTAAATTTGTTTCTCTGTTGGAAAAGGGGGATTGGAGCACCTCTGTTTTGAGGAGCAGGGCATGGTGGGGGCTGGAGGCAGGACAGCTCCATAGCACGGGCTTCTTGTGGAGCCTCTTGGCTTGAGCACATCCCTTGAGGTCGTGGTTGTGTTCAGGGCCCCCACCTGCAGCTGTGGCAGTGCTTTGGTCACTGTTCTGCAGGAAGTGTCCAAGGAATGACTGGATGTGGCACTCAGGGCATGGGTTGGACTCTGTGATCTTGGAGGGCTTTTCCAGCCCAGGTGGTTCTGAGGTTCTTGGTTGTAGACACGTCCCAGTAACAGGCTGAGATCCTGCAGAGCTCTGTTGCAGGACTAACAAGCACTTAGAGCAGTTTCCATGTGTTGCTGTCTAACACCAGCTCCATCTCCACCCCAGGCAGGCAGGAGGACACAGAACAGAGCCAGAGGGACGTGGAACAGGGATGGACACGGAACAGGGATGGACACGGAACAGGGATGGACACGGGCACGCAGCCCCTGCTGTGGCACTGGGGTTGTTACTGGAATCTGTGCTGGTGGACACCAATTCCTCAGTCCCTGGACATTCTCTCCACGGAACTGGTGAGTGTTGAGGCTTTGCTGAGAGCACTGAACTCAGCTGACAGGACAGAGCTGTCCCCACCATGTGTTTTCCAGGCTGTTTTCCAGGCTGTTGAAAGTGCCACACGTGTTTAATCTTCCACAATTTCTTTTAGTGGCCTTCTCAGTTCCAAATACCCCACTGTCAACAAATTCAACAAGTCTGACTTGAAGCTACTTCTTGTTGTGTCTTAGATTTCTCCCTTCCCATTTCCAAGTCAACTCATTGCCCATAAAGTCAATAACAAAACTCCTTGGAGTTAAATAAAGCAATTCCAGCACTGCTGTTTCTACCATTTAAAAATGTGTAGCCAGTTCTCATTTCCCCCCAGTTTTTCAGAGCTGTGTTAAAATGTGGTGTCCATAACTTGAGTTTTTTTAGAAATTCTAATGATTTTTCATTTGTTCCTGTTCACTTAAATTTCTTATTCTTCTTCCATGAATCTCCTGTCATTAATTTAAATCTTTGTGGTAATAAACCCCCTCACTTGGAGTCTCAGCATATGAATTGTGTATCCCTTCAGCTTTTATTTTTCCTGCCAAGCTCAGTTGCTCACTCCTAGAGCTGCCATTCACCATTACCTTGCTGAATAGTTGTTATTTATTTCATTTTTCTAGTGCAGAAGCATTTCAGATCATTTTCTCTGCTCTGGACTTTTTGCAGATTTTCTAAGCTGAGGGTTTTTTTCATCCTCTTCTGTCAATTTGATTCTTTGATTCCTTTTTACAACACTCTTATCATTCTTGCTTAAAACTGCATCATCTTCTGAGGGATTTTTTTTTCCTTAATGTTCATTTTCATGTTGGTTACTTTTTATTCCAGGACATATAAACAAATGGGTAAAAATCCAGAATATTGCCAGGCTTTGTGGAACACTCTGGATGTAACAGTGTATTCCATTTGCCTTTAATGCCTGTGATTTGCATTCTGTTTATTAGCACTGTGCAGCTATTTCCAGTCTCTGTGTGTACCTGGGGGCTGCACAAGGATGTGCAGAGATGAACTGGGTGTGGATGGACATGCAGGAAACACCAGCAGGATGGTGTGGAAATTGTGAATTCTTGGCAGAGCTGTTGGTTTGGATATAGGTGGGATATTGGGCAGGAATTGCTGTCTGGGAGGGTGGGCAGGCCCTGGCACAGGTTGGGCAGAGAAGCTGTGGCTGCCCCTGGATCCCTGGGAGTGTCCAAGGCCAGGCTGGAGCCACCTGGGCTGGTGGGAGGGTGTCCCTGCCCATGGCATGGGGTGGAATGGGATGAGCTTTAAGGTCCCTTCCCACCCAAATCATTCCATGATAACAAGCAAAGATGGTGTTGAGGATGTTTCCAGGCCTGCTCACTGCTCTGAGACAAACATCTTGAGGAGGAGGAACAGGCAAGTGCCACTTATCATGTAATTGTATTTAGTGGTGGGCACTGCCCAGGCTCCCCAGGGCAGTGGGCACAGCCCTGAGGCTGCCAGAGCTCCAGGAGTGTTGGGATGATGCTCTGGGGCACAGGGTGGGACTCTTGGGGCTGTTCCTGTACAGGGCTGAGTGTTGGACTGGATGGTCCTTGGGGGTCCCTTCCAGCTCAGCACATCCTGTGCTTCTGAGATCACATTCCCTCCTGTTCTCCACCAGTGCCTTGCACAGGTGAGTAGGAGCCACCTGCTCATGTCCTTGAGGTGCTTGGTCACCCATTCTGTCTTGTTGAGGGCAATGCCAGCATGGGAGTCTGTGACACCTGGCACCCCTCCAGTGTTCTGGTTCCATGTCACCTAAATGGAAAGGGACCTGTCCCCAGCCCAGAGCTCTGGGTGCCACAGCCAGTCCTTCCCTGGGCACCTCCAGGGCTGGGGACTCTCCAAGGTCATCCAGCCCACCCGATGCCCACCTTGTCCCCCAGCCCAGAGCTCTGAGTGCCACGGCCAGTCCTGCCTTGGGCACCTCCAGGGCTGGGCACTCCAAACCTCCCTGGGCATTTGCAATGCCTGACAGCCTTTTCTATGGAGAAATTCCTCCTGGTGTCCAACCTGAACTTATCCTCATGCAGCTTGAGGCTGTTCCTTCTCTCCAAGATCACAGAGCCCACCCTGTGCCCGATGCCCACCTTGTCCCCAGCCCAGAGCACTGGGAGCCACGGCCAGTCCTTCCTTGGGCACCTCCAGGGGTGGGAAGATTTAATAACTTAAAAACCCCCACCCAGCTCCAAACCCACACACCAGCAATCTCTCCTCTGACACAAGTATTGACAATATTACCTGAAAAACAGAAGCTGAAAATCCATATTTCAGTTCAGAAAGGAAATGTTTCATCAGCTTTGTATTTGGGGAAATTCAGATTTTGGGTCTTCAGTGCACAGAACCACAGGTAGTTGAATCCACCACATCTTTTGTTTTGTTTGCCTTGCTTTGGCACTGCTTTTATGTTATTCTGTGAATTTTAACTGAAACTTAGAAATTACTAATTCTGGGCTTCCTTTAAATAGAGATTTAATGTTGAAACAAAGCTTTATTTTGGGCAAAGTAATGCATTGCTTCTGGGGGGTGAGTTTTTGAGAATTTGTGCAGTAAAAGGTGTTTTATGAGTAGGATAATTTCATTTTAGCTCATACTAAAGCACCTCAGTTTGTCCATGTCATGCTGGTCTGTTCTCAATATTTTACCTTGAAGTGAGCTTTAATTTTGATAAGCTCCTTGCACTCCTCTGCATCTGCTGGTTTTCCCAGGGGGAGGTCTTAGGATGGAGCTTTCCTTTGCTCCTTCCCTGAGCCCCCCACACCTCTCAGTGGGGCTGTTCACGACCCCAACACTTGGCAGGTTCAGGCTGGGTGGGACCTGGTGTAGATCCTTGAGAAACAGGAGTTTACATGAACTCTGCTCTGCTCAGTCTCTGGGGGAGAGTCAGGTCTGTGGAGCTGCTCCTCAACCTGGGGCTTTGTGTGCCTGAACTTGCCAGGCCTGGTGGGAACTGTGCCCTTCCCTTCCCTTTCTTTATCCTTGTGCCTCTCTCTGCAAAGATCCTGGGAGCAGAAAACAAGTGAAATCACCTGAACTTCCAACCTGAGTTTATCCTGCAGGGTCACCTTCCCTGGAGGGTTTGGGGATGTCTTTTTGGGGGCAAATGTTCACCAAATCCACTGAGCCTTTCTCTAACACAACATGAATTTGGGCAACTGAGAGTAAAGCCAGTTCTTACCACCCCAGACAACTATTTTGGTGCCTAAATAGGAATTCTGGGCTCCATCCTTGCATGAACTGTTTGTGCAGTTCCAGCCTTGGAATTCCCAGAAACCTGTTGTTTCTTGGATGCTGAGAACAGTGAACCCACCACATTCTGCTCAAAGGGGCCCCAAATCTTTGTTATCTTCAAGAAGGAAGGTGAGATCATTAAAAGGAATTCCCCAGTGACTGCTACTTCTTAATTACTTGTAAATTCATTATTTTAGACTCTGCTCACAGTCTATCCTGCCAGGCCAGTAGCCTACAGGTTCTGAGTATAATTTTATTAGTGCCTTTGAAACTGTCTCTCACCTATTTAAAAATACTTGGAAATGTAATTATTTTAATTATTTTTAATCCTACAGGATGCATTGCTAATTATTCCCGATATTATAAATTTATTTTATTGTGTGGGGTGGATTTTGTCTGACTAGTTTCGGGGGTTTTAATTAAAAGTTCTAATGGGTTTATTATTAATAGCTTTGGGCTCTATTAACTGGAATGCTAATCACCTTTTCTCAATCAGAAAAATGATTCAGTCCCTCCCAACTAACTCTTGGGGTGGGATGATTGACAGATTCCAGGGAAGGCTGGGAGTATTCCTGGTTTCTGCAATGGAAGTGGTGCTGGAGCATCAAGGCTGTCCTGCAGGATTTGTCTTCTGCAGTGACAGTTCCACCAGCCAAGGTGTCCCACACTGAGCTGATGGGACTTTGTAAACATTTGTCTATTAATGAGATTTTACCCCCAAAGTGGCCAAACTCATAGGCGAGTTCTGGTCCATGAAGATTCTGGAAACATGGAAAGAATTTGAATGGAGAGTGGGGAGAAGGGTCTGAGAGCTGAGGGTGAGACCTGGAATTCCTCCAGGAGCCCTGGAAGTTGTGGAATCACAGAATGGATTGGGTTGGAAAAGACCTCCAAGATCATCAAGTCCAACCCTTGGGCCAACTCCAGTCCCTTTACCAGATCATGGCACTCAGTGCCACGGCCAAGCTCAGCTGAAAAACCTCCAGGGATGGGGAATCCACCCCCTCTCTGGGCAGCCCATTCCAATGCCTGAGCACTCTCTCTGCAAAGAATTTTTTCTCATCTCCAACTTCAATTTCCCCTGGCAGAGCTTGAGCCCATCGTGCCCCCTTGTCCTATTGCTGAGTGCCTGGGAGAAGAGACCAAGCCCCACCTGGCCAGAACTTCCCTTCAGGTAGTTCCAGACAGTGCTGAGGTCACCTCTGAGCCTCCAGAGGCCATGGAGGGGAGTGGGGCTGCATGGAAGGGGCATGGGAAGCAGGAATTTGGGAGCAGTGGAGCAGGACAGGGCACTGGGACATGGGGGCACTGCCCTCCCTGTAGGTCTGTCCATGCACCCTGCACACCACAAACCTTGCATATTTACAGCATTATTAATGAACTCCACATGCCAGTTGATTAATTGGATATATCTGTTGTAACTGTGGTTTGGGTTGTGAAAGATTCTGTGGTTCAGAGCTGTGCAGACCCTCTCTGAGACCTCCTTTGCTTGCCTTAACCAAGCCCTTTTCCAGCAGTTGAAGCTGTGACCATTCTGAGGTTTGGACCAAGGTGGGAGGCAGGTCTGAGGGGCACAAGGAGACCACGCAGGGTTTGCTCAGGAAGGGCTGGAGGGCTCTGGGCTGCCTGGTTTGAGGCCTGACAGAATGAGGGGTGACAGACTGTCTGGGTAATGTGCTGAGAAAAACACTGAACTATTATTCATGCAGAAGATGGGAAGAGTTTGGCCGCCTGCAGCCATCTGGTTATAGTCAAAATGTCCATCCTGAGGCCTTCAGAGTGTACAATGACCAGAGATCCTGCAGTTCTTTCCATTCTTTCACCTCTTATGTACATTCCCATGAAGAAAATGCTCCGAAAGAAATGCTGGGAATTCTGACATTTCGCCACATTGCACAACAGTGATGATTAAAATAAAAAACCAAACCCAAACATACAAAAAATTTACTTTATTAAGGTATATTGTGCAGTCTTCTGATAAAGTTCACAGAATCACAGGATATCCTGAGCTGGAAGGGACCCACATGGATCATTTAGTCCAACCCTCAGCCCTGCACAGGCTCATCCCCAAGAGTGAGATTTAAAGGAGCCCAGGGAGAATAAAACCATAGAATTATATTGAATTTTCACAGGGAAAAGAGGCATAAGGGGAAAGACTCTCCTTGTCTTTGGAAGGAGCAGGTCCAGAGAGGAGCAACGAGGCTGGAGAAGGGACTGGAGCACAAGTGCTGTGGGGAGAGACTGAGGGAGCTGGGGGTGTTCAGCCTGGAGAAGAGGAGGCTCAGAGGTGACCTCAGCACTGTCTGGAACTGCCTGAAGGGAAGTTCTGGCCAGGTGGGGGTTGGTCTCTTCTCCCAGGCACTCAGCAATAGGACAAGGGGGCACGATGGGCTCAAGCTCTGCCAGGGGAAATTGGAGTTGGAGAACAGAAAGAAATTCTTTGCAGAGAGAGTGCTCAGGCCTTGGAATGGGCTGCCCAGAGAGGGGGTGGATTCCCCATTCCTGGAGGTTTTTAACCTGAGCTTGGCCGTGGCACTGAGTGCCATGATCTGGTAAAGGGACTGGAGTTGGCCCAAGGGTTGGACTTGATGATCTTGGAGGTCTCTTCCAACCCAATCCATTCTGTGATTCTGTGAAACCAGAGAAGGGATTGTGTGCTGCCTGGTCTGCACGTGTGGATGGCACAGGTTGGGCTGGTCTGGCCCTTACCCCCACATCTGTGGTGTTTCTTTCTCACTTTGTATGTGAGATAAAGCCCAGAACGTGGATCACCTGAATCCTCAGAAAACACCCCCCCCCCCCACCCAAACAAACAGACAGCCCTACACCAGGCGAGTTCTTTGTAAACAGAATAATTCAGTGGTCAAATTCCATTTCTTGTCTGCTGCCCTAATGCTGAAAGCCAATTGAACAGAAAGTTTGCTTCTGTAAACCAATTTACTGATTAAAAACGGCCCCCTCTGCCCGTGCCCTCCATCAGGGCCTCTTTAAACTCCTCTCTGGGGCTCTCCAGACAAATGCAAAGTGACATCTGGGAGCACGAGCAGCTATTACTGGCACTCAGGGCTTAATGCGCTGACCTGGCGTTCCCTCCGCGCCGGGATTAGGAGTTTGGAGCGTCTCCCTCGCCCTGTTGATTCCCCCCCGAGGCATCTCTGAAGGATCCACACACCCTGCAGGCTGGGAAGGGCAAATGAAACCCTCCCAGCAGATCCCACGTGTGTGGCTCAGCACCAGGCAGGGCTGTGGTTCTGGGAGAAATCACAGAATGGATTGGGTTGGAAAAGACCTCCAAGATCAGCAAGTCCAACCCTTGATCCAACCCCACTGTGATCACCAGCCCAGGGCACTGAGTGCCCTGGGCTGGTGATCACAGTGGGGTTGGATCAAGGGTTGGAC
>JAJPCS010000092.1:106862-128464 GCA_021164005.1 Willisornis vidua nigrigula | reverse complement strand
AAATAAAATAAAAATATTAATAACAATATGAATAACAATAACAATAATAATAATAATAGTAATAAACAACCCCCAAATTAAACACAGTTATTTAAGTTGCTTCCAGGAATTTTCTCAAAAGTATAATAATAAAAATAATAAAAATAATTAATAATAATGATAATGATGATGATAATAATGATAACAACAACAACAACAATAAAAATAAAAAACCCGCCAAATTAAACACAATTATTTAAGTTACTTCCAGGAATTTTCTCAAAAGTATCACATTAATAAAAATAAAAATAAAAATAAGAATAAAAATAATAAACAACCCCCAAATTAAACAGTTATTTAAGTTGCTTCCAGGAGTTTTCTCAAAAGTATCCCATCAACACCTGGAATATTTTCCTGGCTAAGCCCAAATGAATTCCCCAGTCTTTGGTAGCAGAAAGTTATAAATTGTCATCCCTGCCACAAACATTTCCTGACTGAAAAGGCTCAGTCACAGTTTTGACACTTAGTTCTGAAGGCTGTGGTGGGATTGTTTGTGGTGTTTGGTTTGCAAAGGAAAATGAGGAATTTTTACTTCAAAATAAGGTGTTTTAATATTATTGAATATTGTCTTGTGCTGGACATGGGATTGTGTTCAAACCAGACCCCATTCCCACCTTTTGTTTGCATTCCTGGGACTTGCCTTCTTTAAAGGCAAATATTGTACCCCAATTATTCTGTATGAGCAGGTTGGATTCAGAGTGTGTCACGGGAGCATAATAAGAATAAAATAAATTGATTTATTAGTGGTTTATCATTCCCAGAACAGCCACTGTGGGGGTGGGAAGGAAGTTGCCACATCATTCCAAAATAAACCCCCTCCCCCTGAGCTTCTATTGCAGCCAAAGTGAGAATGGAACACACTGAAAACATAAAACCAAACCACTGTGCATTTATTCTGACATATTTCTCAAATTATGGATTCATTACAGAACTTGAGGGGGGAAAAAAGGATGTTATTTGTGCTACTTCTTTGGCTTTTGGGTGTCTGTCATTGGGTGTTATTTCTTGGGCAATTCTGATGGAGCTCTGTAAAAAAACTAAACAAACCCCCGTGTTTGAATTCTGTCCTTATGCTTTGATCTAACAAGGAGTAGGGAGACAAGTCATTATGGAAGTAGGTTGAGTCTGTGTGAGGAATCTGAGAGGAAAACTCCTTTACTTTATAACACATTAACTCTCAAGGTGTTCCCAAAAATACACGTTGCTCAAAGGAGGGATAAATAAATAACCAGATAAAACTGTAAGTCCTCCAGTTTCATCGAGGATGATCCATCTGTGCTGATTCCACACGTGGATCCACTACAATTAATAGTATCAAAATACTGTTAATAACTTTGATTAGTTTTGTTGCAGTCACCTCTGGCTGCAGCTTGAATACCCAGGCACTCAGCAATAGGACAAGGGGGCACCATGGGCTCAAGCTCTGCCAGGGGAAATTGAAGTTGGAGAGCAGAAAGAAATTCTTTGCAGAGAGAGTGCTCAGGCATTGGAATGGGCTGCCCAGAGAGGGGGTGGATTCCCCATCCCTGGAGGTTTTTCAGCTGAGCTTGGCCGTGGCACTGAGTGCCGTGATCTGGTAAAGGGACTGGAGTTGGCCCAAAGGTTGGACTTGATGATCTCAGAAAGCTTTTCCAACCCAATCCATTCTGTGATTCTGTGATCTGCCCAGAGATGGATTCCTGCCCTCCACACCAGCACTTGGCAGCATCTGTGGTGAAACAATCTCTGCCTGCAGCCTGGAGGGGAGCTCCTTTCTGCACAGCTGCTGAGTTTGTGGTGTTGCAGCCCAGCCAGAGGCCCTGGGCAGGGGAGCCTGGAGAAGAGGAGGCTCAGGGGGGACCTCAGCACTGTCTAGAACTCCCTGAAGGGAAGTTCTGGCCAGGTGGGGGTTGGTCTCTTCTCCCAGGCACTCAGCAATAGGACAAGGGGGCACGATGGGCTCAAGCTCTGCCAGGGGAAATTGGAGATCAGAAAGAAATTCTTTGAAGAGAGAGTGCTCAGGGATTGGAATGGGCTGCCCAGAGAGGGGGTGGATTCCCCATCCCTGGAGGGTTTTTAACCTGAGCTTGGCCGTGGCACTGAGTGCCATGATCTGGTAAAGGGACTGGAGTTGGCCCAAGGGTTGGACGTGATGATCTCGGAGGTCTTTTCCAACCCAATCCATTCTGTGATTCTGTGATTCTGTGGATGTGGCATTGAGTGAGAATCCACCATTTCTTGATCCAACCCTACTGTGATCACCAGCCCAGGGCACTCCGTGCCCTGGGCTGGTGATCACAGTGGGCTCGGATCAAGGGTTGGACTCACTGATCTCAGAGGTCTTTTCCAACCCAATCCATTCTGTGATTCTATGACAGTGCCTGGAAGGAGCAGGGCTGGGCTCTCAGTTCCAGAGGATTCCATGGGGCAGGCACTGCCTGGCCTGGCCATGGAGGGCAGGATTGGCTGCTAATCTGGTTATCCAGGGAAAGTAGAACACTCCCAGTTTCCCTTTGGTCCTTCACTGCCAGCTGAGTTTATGTCGGTCCTCACTGAGGGGCTCCAAACCCACCTCCCCTGGACCTTGTCCACACAGACCCCCTGCCTGTGTTTGGTGTGGACTCATATTTGTGCTCTTGGAACCAGGCACATTTTCCATGTAATTTATTCCATTTTAACTCAAGCTCTTTACTGGAGTCACTCCTGGTGCTGAGGATGAGCTTCTCAGCTCCCTTTAACTCCAGCTCTTTACTGGAACCATTCCTGGTGCTCAGGACGAGGTTCAGAGTTCCCTTTGACTAAAACTCTTTACTGGAATCATTTCTGGTGCTGAGGATGAGGTTATCAACCCCCTGCAACCCACACAGACCTGTTGGTGGGGAAGGATCCAGCTGGTGTGTCCTCTGGGGAGACTTGTCAGAGCAAGCCCTGGGTGTTGGAGCTGCTGCCAGGAGGGGTGGGTGCTCCTCTCCTCCTCTTTCAGCACCTGACTCTTCACCCTAAGCCAACATTCCCTGCAAACTCCATCCAGCAGCTGCTCTGGGATCCCAACAGAGCAACAGTGTTGGGTGACAGTGATTCATCTGGAGAAGGGAAGGCTCCAGGGACACCTGAGAGCCTCTGCCAGGGCCTGACGGGGCTCCAGGAGAGCTGGAGAGGGACTGGGATAAGGCATGAAGGGACAGGACACAGGGAATGGGATATTGGAAATAGATGGGATATTGGGAAGGAATTGGTGGCTGTGAGGGTGGGCAGGCCCTGGCACAGGTTGGGCAGAGAAGCTGTGGCTGCCCCTGGATCCCTGGGAGTGTCCAAGGCCAGGCTGGAACCACCTGGGCTGGTGGGAGGTGTCCCTGCCCACGGCAGGGCATGAAATGGGATCATCTTTAAGGTCCCTTCAACCCAACCCATTCTGGGATTCCATGATTTTATCATTCTGTGATTCTCCCCTTGTGATTTCTCCCTGAAGGGATTCAGGGAAGCTGCACAAGCAGAATTCATCTGTGATGTGAAAGCAGAATGCAGGAGGCTGCAGAACTCAGAAAAGCTGCACTGCATGAAAAGCTCCAGAGTGTAAATTTAAAAACTATACAAAATCTTTATTTATAGATTTGGATTTTAGTCATCCAGCTAAATCTTTAACTGTGCAGACAACAAGGCAGATGAGCTCTCTCTGGGAAACTGCTTCAAACACACCAGCCCTTTGTAGGGAGCAGATGGCTCTGGGAACGTACACAGGGCTCTGTTTAGGAATTATTTTCATTTGTTCCCAATTACTAAATATATCATTAAGTCCCTGTGTGGAAGGCTGGTTTGTAATTGTTAACCTGAGTGAGTGAGTGAAGCCAGTGTGGGAACATCTGTATTTAGTGCACTTCATGGAGTCACAGAATCCTGGAATGCTTTGGGTTGAAGGGACCTTAAAGCCCACCCAGTGCCACCCCCTCCCATGGGCAGGGACACCTCCCACTGTCCCAGTTGCTCCAACCTGGCCTTGGACACTCCCAGGGATCCAGGGGCAGCCACAGCTTCTCTGGGCATCAGTTCTGTCTTCAATTATTATTATTTTTTGCTTTCAGATGTGCTTTTATCTTCTTTAGCTCTGTCAAACACTGAGTAGGGACACAGATAAGTGTCAGACAAGAGCAGTGAGTGGCTGAAGGCAGACACTTGGTGCAACTTCAATATTCACCATTCACTTAGAGCTGCTCACACTGTGTCCTCCTGACCAGGAATCTCCATTTTCAATATTTTGGTGCTGGTGTTTGCAGCTGTAAATGCTGCTCCTCTCACTTTCTGTGGCTGTGATGGTGACAATATCTGGTCCTCCTTCCATGCCCACAGTCCCATGTTCCTCTGTGTTTCTCCTCCATAAATACAGCTCAGTCCCTGCTGCTGGAATTTAGAAGCAATCCTGGCTTTTTGTTTTGAGGAAAAAAAAATCCTGAATATACATCAGTATGTTTGGAACATGTAAACACACACGGTGTCTTTTCAAGGAACTGGGGCAGAAATAATGATTCATAGACTAAAGTAAATATGTCCTTACATAATTTTAAACCTTCCAGGCCATTAGGACTGTTTGTGACTTTGTGTGTTTTGTGTATTTACAACTGCATCTAATGCTGTTTAAATGGGCCCTGTGTTGCTCCATGAAATCCTCACAATATAAACCAAAAAAGGGTAAAAAAAAGGTGTGTATTTCATTTTCCCCCCTCCAAAGTACCACCAAAGTGAGGGAAAATTCTGCAGATAAAGGTTCAAGACTGGGAATGGGAATGAAGTTGTGGGTTATGAGTAGAGAATAACAACATCTCATGGAATGCCTGTATGAAAGAGGCAGAATGTGTCTATTTGTTGACAGAAAGGATATAAAAGAGGCAAAGTTGAGAGTTTTTAATATGTACAGCACGAGTATTTTATGACACAACTGCTTTGTGCTAAGGGTTTAAATGAAATACAAAAAAATACATAATTACATGAATGAACTCCATCTGATGCTGAAACATTTCTAAATCTTTTAAAATCATGGCTCCCCTCTGTCACACGTGATGTTTTGTGAGGAGGAGGAATTGTCCCCACTGAACAAAAGGAAACAGAGGAAATGTATTATTTATAAAGGTTGTTCATTAGAATGATTCTGGAAGGAGAACATGAGCACAGTGAGAGGTGCTGACTGCACTGGGTCAGGGCAAGGGCAAGTGCTCTGAACTTTGGGGAACATCTCCCATTTCTGGGTGCACTTGAGAGCTCTTTAGGAAGGATGTTTTTGTGCCCAGACCTTCCTCCTGGGGCTGCCTGGGAAAGGTGTGCCCAGGTGGGCACCTGCTGCTCAGCACCAGGGGGGCTCTGCAGGGGCTGGGCAGCCGCAGCCACAGACTGCCCAGGAGGGTGCAAGGCCACGTGCTGGAGGGCAGGGATGGATCCAGAGGGGACTGGAGAGCAGCCCTGGGGACAAGGACCTGGCAGGGTGGGGGGAAAAGATGCTCAGTGTGACCCCCCATGCCCTGGGCTGGTTCCACAGCGTGGGCAGCAGAGCAGGGGGAGCTTTGCCCCTCAGGTGAGACCCCTCTGAGGAGCTGCCCCAGCCCTGGGGAACAACAACAGGAGGATGTGGAGCTGCTGGAGAGAGTCCAGAGGTGCCCATGGAGATGCTCCAGGGCTGGATCCCTCTGCTCTGGAGCCAGGCTGGGAGAGCTGGGAATGTTCTCCTGGAGAAGAGAAGGCTCCAGGGACATCTGAGAGCCCCTGGCAGGGCCTGAAGGGGCTCCAGGAGAGCTGGAGAGGGACTGGGGACAAGGGATGGAGGGACAGGACACAGGGAATGGGATCTTGGGAATAGATGGGATATTGGGAAGGAATTGGTGGCTGGGAGGGTGGGCAGGCCCTGGCACAGGTTGGGCAGAGAAGCTGTGGCTGCCCCTGGATCCCTGGGAGTGTCCAAGGCCAGGTTGGAGCAATGTGGGAATACTGGTGGGAGGTGTCCCTGCCCATGGCATGGCGTGGAATGGGATGAGCTTTAAGGTCCCTTCCCACCCACCTCATTCCATGACTCTGATTTGAGGACACTGGGACACAGGTCAGTGCTGTGGCACATCAGCAGCAGGTACAGGCTTAGTGTGAGGAACTGAAAGGTCTGAGCTGCTCCATTTCCACATATGTGGAAATGCAGATGTTTAAACAGAGCAGCTAAAAATGTGTATTAACGAGCTGAAAGACTCTCTGGTTGGGGAGCAGTTTGAAAACTCCTTTTGTATTTTCTGGAGACCACATTGTGGTTTGTCCCTTTGGGAAAGGTGTCATTTTCCTGTGTCATTTTCCTGTGTGCTGGTTTTTGGTTTTCATGCTTGCCAAACACCATCTCTAGTTCAATATTTTTATTAAAAACTGGGTTTAAAAGTAAATTTTCCTTTGGCAGTCGAACTTAAACCTCTGAAGAATAAAACACTGATGTTTGCTGTGCAAACAGACCCCTGGAGAAGCCTCCAAATCTGACCTCAAAGCTCCTCAACTTAAAAAAAACCTAAAAAAAGTAAAGGAGATTCCTTGACTTTGGTATTTTACTACATTCTCTTTTAAAAGCAGAAATAGCATTAGATAAAAATTAGCTTAATGAGATCTGCATATCTTATCTTAGTATTTGACCTCCTCGAAGCTGATAAGAGGTTTTCCAGAATAAGCACTGCACGGATCAAAGCTCCAATAAACAAGGGGGATGTTGGGATTTCATTTTTAAACTAATTTTTTAACTCTGGAATTATTTAATGTTGTTTTGATGAGAGCCTGGCAGGGCATTCCCTTGGGAAAGGTGTGTGGGGTGTTCATTGCTCCTTAAAATGTGAGGGATCTCCAACAGGAGCCCTGGGCAGAGCTCCTGGGATAGCACTGGATGTGCTGAAGTGCTGAAGGCCAGGGAGATGATCCCAAAAATCTCTTGGAAGATGTCCCTGCCCCTGGAATGGAATGGGCTGTAAGGTCCTTCCAACCCAAACCATTCCATGATTCCATGGCTGTTTTGCAGCCTCGGAGCTGGGACACTCCCACTGGGGATCCAAGCTCAGAGGTGCTGCAGTGCTGAAGGCCAGGGAGCTCATCCCAATGATCCCAAAAATCTCCTGGAAGGTGTCCCTGCCTCTGCAATGGGATGGGCTGTAAGGTCCTTCCAACCCAAACCATTCCATGACTCCGTGGCTGGTTTGCAGCCTCAGAGCTCAGACACTCCCATTGGGGATCCAAGCTCAGATGTGCTGAAGGCCAGGAAACTGATCCCAAAGATCCCGGTCTACTTTCCTGGAAGATGTCCCTGCCTCTGGAATGGGATGGGATGGGCTGTAAGGTCCTTCTAACCCAAACCATTCCATGATTCCACGGCTGGTTTGCAGTCTCAGAGCTGGGACACTCCCACTGGGGATCCAAGCTCAGATGTGCTGAAGGTGAGGGAGCTGATCACAAAGACGCTAAAAATCTCCTGGAAGATGTCCCTGCCCCTGGAATGGGATGGGCTTTAAGATTCTTCCAACCCAAACCATTCCATGACTCCATGGCTGGTTTGCAGCCTCAGAGCTCAGACACTCCCATTGGGGATCCAAGCTCAGATGTGCTGAAGGCCAGGAAACTGATCCCAAAGATCCCGGTCTACTTTCCTGGAAGATGTCCCTGCCTCTGGAATGGGATGGGATGGGCTGTAAGGTCCTTCCAACCCAAACCATTCCATGATTCCACGGCTGGTTTGCAGCCTCAGAGCTGGGACACTCCCACTGGGGATCCAAGCTCAGATGTGCTGAAGGTGAGGGAGCTGATCACAAAGACCCCAAAAATCTCCTGGAAGGTGTCCCTGCCCCTGGAATGGGATGGGCTGTAAGGTCCTTCCAACCCAAACCATTCCATGGCTGGTTTGCAGCCTCGGAGCTGGGATGTTCCCATTGGGCATCCTGTTAATAAGTTGTGCATATCCAGCTCTTGAAACATTAAAACAAACAAACAAATAAATAAACTCACCGTTTCCAGGTGTTTTCCTGCCCTCAGCGGGTTGGCAGGATGGAACCTTCCAGTGAAACACAGGTAGGCACTTGGAGAACACAACTGAGTAAACAGAAACAAGTGAGACAATTTTACCCAACTTTTCCACTCAGTTTTATAATGTTTATTTAGGCAAGTGGTTATTTATCTTAAACTTCACTGCTCCTTTTCCTGTCACTTTGAACATTTGATGTTTTGTCCCTTTCCAACATTTGCCTTTTGAAAATAAGTGAAAGGAAAGTGGAGGTTTGAAGGAGGAAGATGAGAAGGGGACACTGAATTGGGAAAATTGTTGGGAAAATGGGGACAGGAGGGTTTGGTGTGTCAGGAAAAGTCAAAAGCTCAGTGGAAAGGCAAAGAAAAGTCATGCTGTGGCCTGTGAGGTGTGGAGTGGTGCCCTGCTGGAGGCTTCTGATCACAGTTCATCTCCTTCAGTTATCAGCTAAATGTGGATTTTCAGTGCCATTTAAACGTGCTCATCTCGTGCCCATCACCCTTCACTGCCTTAATTTCTGTTCCCAATTCCTGCCTCAAAACAGCCACATGAGACAACAGAGCTGGGTCCCTTCACCCTGCCCAGGAGCTGCAACTCTGGTGGAAAGTTTATTTTTCCGTGTGACATCACAGCCCTTCAGGTGCCAGTAATTGTAAACATCCCTTGTTTTCAATTCTTTGTGCCTCTAATCTCATTAGGAGAATATCAGACGTTAAATCTTTTAAGTAGCATTAGTGGGTGTGCTTATCCATGGCACATGAACTGCAGGCAGTTCCCTCCAGGCTTCTCTCCCTCCTTGGCTCCTCTTTCCTTTCCTCTCAAACCCAGCCCTGCCTCCTCCCCTCAGCAGGAGATAATTAATTAAGGACTTCTCTTGTGCCCATCGTCTTTCCAGTCACTGCTGTTTGTGGGTTGTTCCTTTGCAAGATTTCAGTCCACCTGAGGCAACTTTTTCCATAAAAAACCAGAGGGTTTTGGTTCTACCCTGTGCAATTTTAAATGTGGTCTCTAAAACCATCTACACACTCCTCTCAAACCCATCTCTACCCCCTTCCCTCACCCTGTCTTGCAGGAGACAATTAATTAACAACTTCTCTCATGCCCATCTTCTTTCCAGTCACTGCTCTTTGTGGGTTGTTCCCTTTGAAAGATTTCAGTCCACCTGAGGCAACTTTTCCATAAAAACCAAAAGGTTTTGGTTCTACCCTGTGCCATTTTAAATGTGGTCTCTAAAAGCAGCTCCACAGTCCCCTCAAATCCATCCCTGCCACCTTCCCTCAGCCTGTCTTGCAGGAGATAATTAAGAACTTCTCTTATGCCCATCATCTTTCCAGTCACTGCACAGCTTTACTTTGGTGTTTGTGGGTTGTTCCTTTTGCAAGATTTTAGTCCATCTGAGCCAATTTTTCCTTAAAAAATTGAGGGGTTTGATTCTACCCTGTGCCATTTTAAATGTGGTCTCTAAAAGCAGCTCCACACTCCTCTCAAACCCATCTCTACCCCCTTCCCTCAGCCAGCCTTGCAGGAGACAATTAATTAACAACTTCTCTCATGCCCATTGTCTTTCCAGTCACTGCTGTTTGTGGGTTGTTCCTTTGCAAGATTTTAGTCCACCTGAGGCAACTTTTCCATAAAAACCAAAGGGTTTGGGTTCTACCCTGTGCCATTTTAAATGTGGTTTCTAAAAGCAGCTCCACAGTCCTCTCAAACCCATCTCTACCACCTTCCCTCAGCAGGAGACAATTAATTAAGAACTTGTTTTGTGCCCATCGTCTTTCCAGTCACTGCACAGCTTTACTTTGGTGTTTGTGGGTTGTTCCCTTTGCAAGATTTTAGTCCACCTGAGCCAATTTTTCCATAAAAACACAGAGATTTTTGGTTCTACCCTGTGCCATTTTAAATGTGGTCTCTAAAACCATCTACAGACTCCTCTCAAACCCATCCCTGCCCCCTTCCCTCAGCAGGAGACAATTAATTAAGGACTTCTCTTGTGCCCATCGTCTTTCCAGTCACTGCTGTTTGTGGGTTGTTCCTTTGCAAGATTTGAGTCCACCTGAGCCAATTTTTCCATAAAAACAACAGAGATTTTTGGTTCTACCCTGTGCAATTTTAAATGTGGTCTCTAAAAGCCTCTCCACAGTCTGCTCACAGCTAAGAACCCCCTCAAAATAAGACAAAAAACAGCAATAAAAATTCTGGATGTCATTCCCTCTGGGAGCCAGTGATGAAAACAGGAGCCTGGGAATGCTGTTCCCAATATCCTGCAGTGAGGTTTGTGTGGAGTCATCCTTAGTTAGTCATGGAGAAACCTGTTCTTGCTGGTTAAAGGGTTTTAAGAAGAAATATGAATTATGGTGGTTCCTTCAATTCTTTGAAAGAAAAACTGATCCCAGATAAGGGTCTTTTATTTATAGACCAGCTTTGTCCTGCCCCATCACAGTTTCCCCACTTAAAAAAGCAAGTTGATTATTACAGCATGGACTTCATTCCACAAATATCACAATAGACCTTCCATCAAGCAAAGATGGAGGGTAAAAAGTTTATTCTGTGACAAATCTCCAAGTGCCTGTTTTACCCCAAATCCCATGGATTTTGTTTCACCCTCAAGCCAATGAATTCTGATTTGGTTTTACCCCAAATCCCATGGATTTTGTTTTACCCCCAAAGTAGTGGATTCTGATTTTATAAAATCCACTCTACTTTCTTAGAAAATAAGTCAAATATAACTTGATATCGTGGCTGTTTTACAAAACCAGTCCAGCTGGGAGCTGTTCCCTTTCACATCCCAACCCCACCGTTGTTGGGAACAGGGAGAATTCAGGAGCTCTGTGGTCTGGAAAGCCCAAATTTGTCCTGGCAAAGCCACCTGGCTGCGGTTGAGAGTAAAACCCCTCGTTAACCCCTTGGTGTAATGTCATTAAAGATGTGCTGGGGTGGCCCGGCTGCCCCCGGCAGGCACAGCCCTTTGTGTCCCCTAATCCAGGGCAGCAAACCTTGGGCCAAGACCTGGAGATCTCCCTAATCCCTCCCTGATGAGACACCCAGTGCTGAGGGCTGGGGGGAAAGGTCCATCTGTCCTGCAACATGTTTACAGTGGGAAAGGAGTAAATCCAGCACGGTGCTCCCGGGGCCAGGAATTGCCTCCAGTCAGGAATGAGGAGGCTTTGGTTGGTTGGAATTACCTGGGGCAGAGACACTCAGGTTGGCACATCCCACCCCCCAGGCTGAGATGCCTTGATGTGGATTTTGTTTTACCCCCAAACCAGTGGATTCTGATTTTATAAAATCCACTCTACTCTCCTAGAAAATGTGTCAGAGATAACTTGATATTGTGGATGTTTTGCAAGAACAGTCCAGGTGGGAGCTGTTCCCTTTCACATCCCAACCCCATTGTTGGTGGGAACGGGGAGAATTCAGGAGCTCTGTGGGTTGACTGCCCTCATTCCCAGTGCCCCCCATTCCCAGTGCCCCCATTCCCAGTGCCCCTCATTCCCAGCATCCCCCATTCCCAGTGCCCCCCATTCCCAGTGCCCCCATTCCCAGTGCCCCCCATTCCCAGTGTCCCCCATTCCCAGTGCCCCCATTCCCAGTGCCCCCCATTCCCAGTGTCCCCCATTCCCAGTGCCCCCCATTCCCAGTGCCCCCGTTCCCAGTGGGCACTCAGGGCCCTGCTCAGCTCATCACTGCAGTGGGCTCTGCTTTCCCTGGCAAGGCTGCCATTCCTTTGGGCAATGGAAGGTTGGGCTTTACACCATCTCCTTTTATCCATGGAATTTCCATGCTGTTGGACAAGGAGGCTCCCAGCCAGCTCCTGGTTTGCTCCAGAGTTGGGGGAGGCTGAACTGTCCTAGGAATGAATCTGTTATAGTAATGTGAGAAGGGTGTGGATCTACTGATGTGAGGTCATGGAGGTGCTCCAGGGCTGGATCCCTCTGAAATGGAGCCAGGCTGGGAGAGCTGGGGGTTCACCTGGAGAAGAGAAGGCTCCAGGGACACCTGAGAGCGCCT
This sequence comes from Willisornis vidua nigrigula, assembly GCA_021164005.1. NCBI lineage: Eukaryota > Metazoa > Chordata > Aves > Passeriformes > Thamnophilidae > Willisornis > Willisornis vidua. Next base: position 116,424 of record JAJPCS010000092.1, on the reverse strand, counting down.
GGCAGGGCCTGAAGGGGCTCCAGGAGAGCTGGAGAGGGACTGGGGACAAGGATGGAGGGACAGGACACAGGGAGTGCCTTCCCAGTGCCAGAGGGCAGGGCTGGGTGGGATATTGGGAAGGAATTCCTGCTGGGAGGGTGGGCAGGGGCTGGCACAGGTTGGGCAGAGCAGCTGTGGCTGCCCCAGGATCCCTGGGAGTGTCCAAGGCCAGGCTGGAGCAACCTGGGACAGTGGAAGGTGTCCCTGCCCATGGCAGGTGTGGAATGGGATCATCTTTAAGGTCCCTCCCAACACAACCCAGTCTGGTGCTGACCATTCCTGCCTCGTTCCCTTGTTGAGAAAAGAAGGACGAGGGACAGAATTTATGTAAGAGTGAGGGGGAGGATGAGGGAAGCACCGAGTGTTGATGTGCTGGGGGTGGAAGAGGCAGCCCTGCCATCAGCACTGATTGCAAACTGAGAGACAGGAGGTTTAGAGGAGATGTTGGAAAAAATCCTTCCCTGGGAGGGTGGGCAGGCCCTGGCACAGGTTGGGCAGAGAAGCTGTGGCTGCCCCTGGATCCCTGGGAGTGTCCAAGGCCAGGCTGGAGCACCCTGGAACAGTGGGAGGTGTCCCTGCCTGTGCCAGGGAGTGGAATGGGATGAGCTTTAAGGTCCCTCCCAACACAACCCAGTCTGGGATTTTATGAAGAACCACAAATTGAATCCTCTGGCACACTCTGTGGCTTTACTTTTAATCTGTTTCTGCTGCTGAAAATCATTTAACTTCTTGTTAAATTTGTATTTCTGCTTAGAAAACTGCCAACAATCCCCCCCAGACCCACATCTCCCTTATTGTTCCCTGGTGTTTGTGTAACTCCAGAGCCTGGGGAGGGAAGTTACGGAACATGATCTGCTCTGCAACGTTTTGTTCTGATTTTGAATTAAAATTGTCCCCCAGATAGAGCAATTCTGTTTTAAGAGGCCATTTAAGTGGGAAGGCAGGAAAAAAAGGGAAGCCCTTGGCAGCCCTGGGATGAAATGGATCCATTTGGAAGGCAGGGCTTGAAGCAAACCCACTAAAATCCTTTTCAAATGGTTTTCAAAGTAGGTGACACCCAAAGGGCACTCCCCAAGGGGGCTTTGAAAGAGGGAACTGGGTGAGTTCTGCGTGTCCACAGGAAAGTGTTTCCACAGCAGGGGAAAGAGGAAATCCTGGAAAAATGGGAAAGGCAGATAAATTCTGGGTTTTAGGTGGATTCCAGACTTGTAAACAGTGAGTAAGGGGCAGGTTTGGGGTAACTCTGAGAGTAATTTTGAGTTGGACAGGACCTGGTGGTGCAGGAAGGGTGAGGATGGCCCAGGGAATCCTTAGGGAAGCACAGCTGGAACAGCTGCAGGGCAGGAATTCTGTGCAGGGAGAGTCACTCAGCTTAGACTCTGTTTGGGTGTGAAGGCTCTAAAGAAAAGGTTGATATTAATGATGTCATGAATTAAAACCATGTGGAGTGTCAATCCCTTCCATAAAGCACCTGGAGTTTGTTCCTCTCAGTTCCCAGGAACATTTGGGAGAGGTTGAGCTGAATTCTGAGGTCAGGGGGTTGGGAAATAAATAAATGGATCTGTGGGTTGTGAACACACCAATTTCTGCCTGTGGACAGGTCAGCTAAAGCAGCAGTGGGAGGGGAAGAGAGAGGGCCACAGCCCCACTGCCCTGACTGCCAGGGATCCTTCCAAAGGGTTGGGATTGTCCAGGGAATGTGGGTGGCAACAACACGGGAATTGTGGCACATGGAGCAGAACAGGGAAATCAGGTGAGGGATAACAGGGAGGGGACTGATGGAGATTGAACCCAGACTGGGTTAGAGACAGAGCTGGGATCACCTCTGTGGGTATTTGCTGGGTGAAAACGGGGAGTTTGGGGAGGTTCCCACTGCAGGAATCCACATGGAAACTGTTCTGGGCATGGAGACACCTCTGCAGGTACTTCCTGGGTGAAAACGGGGAGTTTGGGGACGTTCCCACTGCAGGAATCCACATGGCAGCTGTTCTGGGCATGGAGAGTGGGAATCTGATGCTGCTCAAATGCACTGAGAATGCCACGTGTGCCCTAAATTCATCCTTCACTTTGGGCAAAGTGGAGGAAGATTCCTGGGAAGATTATTGGTGAAACTTGGAAAATTGTCTGCTTTGGGATTCTCAGGAATTTCCTATCCAAGCAGGTTGTAATTCTCCAGGATTTAATCCACAGAAAGGTCCAGATCCCACCCAATGTTCTTAGATGGTTTCTGTTGCCTCAGAAATATCTGTGGAGGCACCACTGAGAGAACAGTAGAGTGGAAACAGCCAAGGGAGGCTGGAAAAGCAGAGGTGGGAATGCTCAGCTTGGCAGTGGGCTGGGCCAGCGTCTCCTGAGACAACATTTTCTTGGTTTGGGGAGATGAAGAGGCACTGAAAGAGCTGCTGGTTTGTGTCACCTCCTGCCCCAAACACTGCCCAGAAAGTCTCTCACTCAGGGGGTTCCTGTGGAGTCCCCCAGACACTGAGCCTGGGAAATGCTGATAAAGGAGCTCCTGTGCTTGTTCTGAAAACAGAGAGAAGAAACTCTGATAAAATCTGTCACATCCGAAAGGCAGAGCAAAACATCAGAGTAATTCTCAGAAATGCTTTGCTTTCCACTTGTAATATGAGTTTCTTGTGCTCTTTTTCTTGCATTCTTATGATTGTCACCACCAAGAGCTGTGGAAATTACCTGGATAATTCCTCTCCTGGCTCCAGGGATTTTTTTTTCTCAGCTTTATGTTGTCTCAAGGCATGAAAAATTGGCTCCATCTGTGCAGGAGAGAAAAGCAACAGGTTGATAAAACAGCCACCCCTTTGCAAAATTAAATGCAATTTAGCTCAAAATGATTCTGGAAAAAAACAGTGGCCAGAGAAAAGCAACCTGGGGTGGCTTTGGAGGATTCCTGGTTTCCATAACTGGTGTGAGAATCTGCAAGGGGTGAAGGGAAGGCAAATAAAGGCAGCAGAGAACAACTGCTTGTTATCTTTCCAGGCAGAAAGATGAGAACCTCTGAGCCAGTGGGTAGCAAAGAATGTCAGTTATGTTCTAATCTAGATGGGTGAATAAAAAGATAATCATCAGTAAATTACAAGAGGTGTTGAAAGCTCAGTTAATTATAGGAAATGAGGAAATTAGAGTGCTGAGTCTGACTGTTTCTGATTCACTTGTTAAATTAAAAATAAAAAAGTGGTGTTTTTTTGTCAGCTGTGCTTTTGGTTCAGGTGATTTCAGATGTAAAATCTTTACATTTTGTTGTATTTTTAATAGCTCCTCAGGTGAGGGTTTTGTTTTCTCTTTGGCTGAGCATCATCTGGAGGAGATTGTGGGGTCAGAGCATCTCTCTGAAGGTCAGGAGTTGTTTCCAGGAGTTCCTGCTGAGCTCCAAGTGGGACACAAACCCTGTGTTGCCTCTGAAATCAGGATGGTTTTCCCCAATGATTTTAAGAAAAAAAAAAAAAGGAATTGCAGCTTGAGATTCTCCATATCTTATTTTAAAATCATGATTAAATTCAGTGTGTGAGAGAGAGAAGTGGTTTGACCACAGGACTATTAAGAAATGTTTTAGCAAAGTTTTCTTGTCACAAAGGCATCATTTATTTCTGTATTCACGTTGGGAATTTTCCACGTGCATTGAAAGGTCCACAAAGTCCCTTTCAGAGCTGAAAGAGGTACCCAGAGTTCCCTTTACCTGCCAGGTTTCTGGTTTTCCATGACAATTCTTGGAAGCACCTTCTTTACATGAAATAACTGTTGGTTTTTCATGGTTGGTTGTGCAATAACCCTGAGTCAAACCAGCTCCTCCTTGGGAATGGGTTGTGAAACCACTGGACAAGTGACAGAGGGTGGAATAGTGGCTGTTGGCAGAGGAACTGGTGGAACAGAGATCCAGTGCCCCCCTGGGCCTGGAAAAGCAGCAGGAAAGGGCCCCAGTAACTCAGAAAGGGATTTGTTTGTATTTTTAGGGGGTCTTTGCACATGGACAACATTCCCTGAACTTCCAGAGAGGTTCTTTAATTAGGAGCAGTCACAGAGAAGATGCATAAATAAATAATTCCAGATGTTACAGATTTCCTTATGCTGCTGGTTATGCTTCAAAGGGCAGCATTTCAACTTCTCAAGGCCCATGTGTGAGTTTATACCAAGAACATTGTCCTCAACCAACTCCTGTCTTCTGTTCTCTGCTGTCCTTGAATCCCTTTGTCCCTTCCCTCCATGGCAGGGGTTGGGATGAGATGGGATTTAAGGTCCTTCCAACCCAAACCAGTCTGGGATTCTGGGATTCTGAAAAGGAAGGATTCAGAATTTCAACACTGTGGGGTAGATCCCATGCCCAAAGGATAATTATAATAATTCTTTCTAATCCTGGTCTTTTGATAAAGAGTTTTCAGGTCTATTTTAGCCAGGGTGATGTTCACACAGAAAAAAGGTGGAGAGAAGGAGAAACACATCCCCAGATTTTCCTCTCAAGGGGGGTTTGATCCTCCTTAGTTCTCCTTTCCTGGTGTTTTTTAACCTGAGGCTGAGATTTGGCTCAGCCCAAATGAAGGTAAACGACAGTTTATGATAACAATTAAACATAACCAAGTGCAATAGGAATAATTGATATTATCTGATGTGCTGTCCAAGGCACAGCAAACACCAAACTGTGGGCTTGAATCTGGAATTCCTGCATTCCTGAAGCTTTGGTGCCCTTGGAAATCCCAGTCTTCTTAGTCAGTCTTTCCTTGCTCAGAACAGATTGGAAAATAAGCAAAGGCATCAGGGGGGGGTTTCCCCCCTTCTTTTATCTTTCTTAGCTTTGTCTAGGAATCCTGGAACCAGGCTGCTTTAATTGATGCAGGGTTATTACTATACATTCCAGCTAAGGTTAATAAAGCAGAAATTTAATAGATACATTAAAATGTCTGGGAGAGAGGCTGAACACTTGGCACTGACCTGGCTGCACTTAAGGGCTCTGAGTCAGACTCCTGACGCCACGAGGCACAGGCAGAGTGGGAATGCACTGAAACCTCTCTGGGTGTGTAATTTGGGAAGGTTTGCACTGCTCGCGGGCTCTGGGCCTTCTGCTGCACTCAGAGTTATTTCAGGCATCGCTTCAGCACATTCAGGAACAAACTTAAGAGCAAAAAAGGGCTTTTTCTAGTCGGAGGTTGTTGAAATTTATTTCCCTTGCAGTTTTATGCATTAGTGGTTAAAATATCACTGTCAGTTGTTTTGAGCTGTTCTCTTGCAGGGATGAAGGAATATAAATCAGGGATGAGGAGGACACTGTCCCTGTGATAATTAATCTTGGCTCTTTTTCAGAGGCTCTCTGGGTTTGGCCCCAGTCCTGGTTGCTGTACTTGGGGAGTGTCTCCCTCAGCACCAGCAGGGACCAGTTCCACTCTGCAGAGAAACTGGGGGATCAGGGGCACAGAGGGGATGCTTCCCATGGAATGTCAGAGTGGGTTGGGTTGGAAGGGAAATGAGGGATCATCTCATGGGCAGGGTCACCTTCCACCAGCCCAGGGTGCTCCAAGCCCTGTCCAACCTGGCCTTGGACACTCCCAGGGATCCAGGAGCAGCCACAGCTTCTCTGCCCAAGCTGTGCCAGGGCCTGCCCACCCTCCCAGGGAAGGATTCCTCCCAGCACCTGATCCAAATCTCTCTTCTTTCAGTTTGAAACCCTTTTGTCCTATCACTGTCTGCCCATGCAAAAAGTCAGTTCATTTTTAATAAGGCCAGATTTGAATCCCTGTGATTGTGGTCATTTTCCTCACTGCAAACTCCAAACCAAGAGAGTGACTTGCCTTTCCCCGAAGGCTCTTTGCAAGGATAGTGGGGCTGGATCAGCATCAGCTCTGAGTGCAGAACCTGCTCCTTCCAGAGGAACAGAATCTGCTTTAAGGGCTGGATCAGAATCACAGCTCTGAGTGCAGAACCTGCTTCTTCCTGAGGAAGAGGAGCTGCTTTAAGGGCTGGATCAGCATCAGCTCTGAGTGCAGAACCTGCTTCTTCCTGAGGAAGAGGAGCTGCTTTAAATCCTGCCATGAAGCTTGAAGGCCCCACGCTGCCTTGACCTCCAGCTGGACAAGCCTTGGGATGTGCAGCTCTCCCTGACTCCAGTGAAACGAGTCACATGTTCCTAATTAAGCTCCTGGTGGGAATCAAGATGTAGATGTGGCTGCAGAGACAAGAAATGGTTCCTGCAAGAGCCACTGCCTTGCACAAGGAGCTTTCCTGAATATTAAGTTCTGCTCATTCAGCCACATATGGATTGTTGAGAAGCCCCCAGAAAACAAAAGCTTCTCATGGCAGTTTGAGCTTTTCACAAGCAGGAAAACTGGGGGGAAATAACAGAGAGACAGGATAGAATAAACTTCAATCTGGACTAGAAGGCATAAAAATAGTTCTAAATATTCCCCCAAAAAATTAAATCCAGAGGGTATCACTGCTGAAGAGAACCCAGATAATCACTAAATATTTGCCTTGTTGCCAGCCTGGGGCACTGAACACCCACCCAGGTCCCAGTGAAAGTTAACTGAGATTCTGTGGCATCATTTTAGTTTGAGATACAGCAAGTAAATCACAGGGAAAGGTTTAAATGATTCTCTGTTTTCTGGTGGTGCTGCTCGAGTTGCACAGGAAAGCATCAAACAGAAGAGACTTGGGTGTTTGTAAGGTGGCTCTCAGTCAGCGGCTAAAAATAGCTCTGTGATTGAAGTGTTAAGTGCTGCATTGATTATCTTTATTAGCACTCCCAGCTATTGGGAGCCGATGTATTAACAGCTCCCTGGCAGCAGAGATCCAGAAACATTCCCAAGGATGTGCACTTTGATGGAATGGCTGAGTGGGAGGGATCGTGGAATGTCAGTGATGAGCTGCAGAAAACAGGGAAATCCGGGGAATGTGTGTCATATGCAGGGAGAGGACAAGGGGGAATGGGTCAAACTGCAGGAGAGGAGGGTTTAGGTGGGATTTTGGGAAGGGATTCCTGGCTGGGAGAGTGGGCAGGTCCTGGCACAGGTTGGGCAGAGAAGCTGTGGCTGCTCCTGGATCCCTGGGAGTGTCCAAGGCCAGGTTGGAGCCACCTGGGCTGGTGGGAGGTGTCCCTGCCCGTGGCAGGGGTGGCACTGGGTGAGCTTTGAAGGTCCCTTCAACCCAAACCATTCCATGATTCTGGAGTGTGTCCCTGTGAGGAGCCCACTCTCCTGGCATGGCTCAGGTGTGCCCTGGAATTCCACGGACTCTCTTTCTGGGATGTGTCTCTGTGGGATTCCTGCACCTCCTCATGGTCCCAGCTCCACCTGGAACACCTTCCCTGGAGCCCAGCAGAGCTGGTGGCAGCTGCTCCACCCAGGCATTGGTGATTCCAGTCCTGGAATGCCGGGAGCTCACTCTGTCCTGGCCACAACCAATCCCAAAGCTCATCACCAGCCCTTCATTAGGCAGCAATTAGCACAGGAGGGGCCAGGAGGTGGGAAATGGTGCAAATTAAAAGCAGGGCAAGAAGCAGCAAACTGAGGACACTCAGGCATTGTAGGCAAGTGTTTGTTAATTAAAACAAAATTAAGGGAAAAAATAGCCTAATGCAGATGGAACCCACAGCAAATGGGAACCTTTTAGCAGAGATATTAAAGGAAAAAATATGCAGAGAAAACTTCATATTTGAAGCAAAGGATGGAAGTTCCAGGAGCACTGTTAATTATTTTTATCTTGGAATTACTTTTCTATCATGCAGAGGAAATATAGAAATAGGGTTGAACTTAAACACAAATGTGGGGGCTTAAAAAACCCCCACCAATAATCAGTGGGGGTGAGATCACAGAATTCCAGACTGGGTGGGTTGGGAGGGACCTTACAAACATCTGGTTCCACCTTCAGCTGTCCCAGGTCCAGCCTGGCCTTGGACACTTCCAGGGATGGGGCAGCCAAGTCTTTATATCCACAGTGGAGAAGAATTCCTGGACTGTTGGTGCTTTCTCATCCTCGTTGGAGAAGATCCTGAGTCTCAGCCAGCAAGATGAGAAAGCACCAGCAGTCCAGGAATTCTGGGGCTGTTCCTGATGCCACCAAGAGCACTGGGCTTTGGTGGGCCCCCAGTGCTGCCAGCTTTGATCCCTGTGTGTGAGGGCAGAGCAGGATTCCCGTGGGATGTGTGGGAAGAGCAGCTCCCTTGGGCCAAGGAGGAGCTCCACATTCTAATTTCTAAATTCTGAGTTTTGAATCCTGCTGAATTTTCCACTGAGAACATCACTCAAAACTCAACTGCAGGCAGAAGTCTCAGTCCTTCCTGTAATTAAAATAACCTCTTAACAACTTTTCCATGATATTTAACAAACTCTGGTGTGCAGGCCATGGCTCAGGAACAAAGGCAGGGCTGACCTGAAATCTGGTTTATTTTTGTGTGAGTTTTGGTGGTGGAACCCTTGGCCCTCCTTTCTTTTGCTCCAAGATCCTGTGTAGAATTTAAGCTTCCCAAGCACCCCATGGGGATATAATCAAAGAAAAAAGAGTCTTGGGAAGATCCAAAGGGAATTCTGTCCCAGGGAGGTCCTTTTTCCTCCTCTTGCCTTCCTGAATTTCCATCAATAACGACACAGGAGAAAAAAAATTGGATAGAGACAAAAATTTCTTCTTTAAAACTGTGCAAGTTAAGCTGAAAAAAAAAAAAAAAAGAAAAAAGGTGCCTTTCTAGCAAAGCTGATAATGAGGTTTACTGATAATTTTATTCAAATGTGACCTTTGCAGAAATCAAAGTCTAGCAAAAAGGGGGAAAAAAAAAAGCTTTAAATGCCACTTTATTGCAGTGACACCCACGAGTGTCGCTGTGGTTTGGGGTCTGTCAGAATTGCCATCAGAAACCTCGAGGAATATTTAATTTAACTCTGCTCTCAAATGTGTTCTGGGTGTGAAACACACCCTGAGTTTGGGGTCGTGCTTTGCTTCGAAAAATAAATGTCTGTCTCTCTCTTTTCCTGCCCCCCCTGAACGTTTATAGGGAAAGAGTTTCTGGCTCAGTAACTGTTTCTCTTCTGGGAGGAATTACTGAGTGTGCTGGACAGAAATAACAGTTCTGTGCCTGGGGAAATTGGTTAAAATCAGTTTCTCCTCAGATGCTGTTTTGCTGCTTTCCCAAATTCTTTGTATCTCTCCTGTTTGTGGCACTGCACGGAAGGAAAGAGGATTTTATGGAATTATTTTCGTCATTGCCACAGAACCTTTGGGGTGGGGGGACAAAACAGCTCCGAAAATCTCCTTAAAATTCCCCTCCTGGAAATCTGGACTTGGCAATTACCTTTGTGGTGCTTTGGGGCTGTGGCTGTGAGGGAGGAGCAAGGAATTCCCAAAGGATCAGCATCTTTCTGTTCCGCTCTGGGATTGCCCAGCAATGGGTGGTTGTTTCAATTGATCGTTCCGGGTTTCCTTTGTAGATTCTTTTGTTCTTATTTTATAGTTTGTGCAAAGTTTTTCTGTCCTCATCTTTATGTGTGTATATTTATATTTATATTTATATTTATATTTATATTTATATTTATAT
>JAJPCS010000092.1:90191-100244 GCA_021164005.1 Willisornis vidua nigrigula | reverse complement strand
AGTTCTTCCAGCAGGGAATCTTCCAGCAGGGAATCTTCTAACAGGGAGTCTTCCAGCAGGGAATCTTCTAGCAGGGAGTCTTCCAGCAGGGAATCTTCCATCAGAGAGTCTTCTAACAGGGAATCTTCTAGCAGGGAATCTTCCAGTAGGGAATCTTCTAGCAGGGAATCTTCTAACAGGGAATCTTCCAGCAGGGAATCTTGGCCAGGGAATCTTCCATCAGGGAATCTTCTAGCAGGGAATCTTCCAGCAGGGAATCTTCTAGCAGGGAATCTTCTAGCAGGGAATCTTCCAGCAGGGAATCTTCCAGTAGGGAATCTTCTAACAGGGAATCTTCCAGCAGGGAATCTTCTAGCAGGGAGTCTTCCAGCAGGGAATCTTCTAACAGGGAGTCTTCCAGCAGGGAATCTTCCAGCAGGGTATCTTCCCTCACCCCAACCCCTGTGCCCCAAAAATGCCCCCAGAGACTGTCCAATGTGCACTGTGAGTGGTGCGGGGAAGCTCAGGATGTTCATCCCCAGTTCCCAACTGAGCCCCTGGAGCAGACCCCGAGCACTGAGGGATGTGCCAACCATGAATTCCAAACTGTGGCTTCTTCCCACTCTGATTGAATTCATCCTCACTGAAAACTGGCGAGTTCCGGGTTGGATGGGGAGGAGGAATCCAGGGGCTGTCACCATGCAGTGATTTCACATCATTTCAAACAAATTAGTGAAAAGATTATCACAGAACCAGGGAATGCTTTGGGTTGGGAGCGACCTTAAAGCCCATCCAGAGACATCTCCCACTATTCCAGGTTGCTCCAGCCTGGCCTTGGGCACTTCCAGGGATGGGGCACCACCAACTCCAACTCTGTGTCCTATATGCTGATTTTTATATTATTTCAGTTCCAACAGACATTGCTCAGTGTAGATATTTGCTTTTTATCAGTGATGGGAGCAGGAGATGCCTGAAATATTTATTTATAAATATTTATTTACAAATAAATCAAACTTATTTTCCTACCCCTGGTTTTTTCCATCACAGTTTGAAGTTTCCATTTCTCTCTGGCAAGACATGAATCTACTTACAGACTCAATGAATTAACTCCATAATTCCTTAGTTTTAATCTGTTTTTTAAGCAATCCTTAGACTTGTCTTTAGGAACTCAGGCTTTGCTTTCCTGCCCAATCTGAGCCTCCCTGGCCCAGCTGGGCTGCACCTGGGCACAGGATGCTCTGCTGGGTCACCCTCCCGTTGGCACCGGTGAGGAAGGTTGGCACACTTTACTCGGTGGCACCATTCCCACAGCTGTCAGGGCTGTCTGCAAGTTTATTCTCAGCACAGTGTGAAGTTTGAGCCCTGCACAAGGGCAACACTTTCGCTGAAATTGCTAAGACATGAGTTTTATATTCCCTTTTCTCCTGAGCATCGCAGAACTCGTTAGCAGGTCCTTTGCCCTCCTCAAACTCGAGATTGGTGTTCATTGTTCTGTGAGTTTGGGGCTGATTTACTTTGGGCTTTATTGTGGTTCTGGGAAGGTTTTCTGGTTAGAAAAATGCACCTCTGAAGGGCAGTCATCTAAAAATGCATAAATGTTTTCTCTTAACATTTGCCACACGGATTGATCTGGTTCTGAGGGGCACAGAATGCTCCTTTATCCCTGAAAAACAGAGCACTCCTCATGGATCTCTGGGTCCTAACCCCAATCTGGTGGCTCTTTCCTCCTGTAAATAGGAGGTGGCTGCAGGGATTTCTGTGGGATGGATGTGCACATGGATATAAACCCCACACAAAGGAGAATGATCATCCAGAGTCATCCTGGTGCACACAGGATGCATTTGGGAATGGCAATAAAGTTGGAAGCTGGGAATTATCTGAGAGGGTCATCTGGGCTATCAAACCCTTGTGGCTCCACAGACATCAAGAAATCTGGTGGAGGAGTAACCCACTTCAGGAAAATATGGAAATAACTGGCAGCAGAACAAACAGCAGAGCCCTGAATAAAGAAGAGGGAAGAGGAAATGAGTGGCAGGGAAGAGCAGATGGGAGCACTGGTAGGGAAAGCATCCTGTGAGTTCCCAGCTATGTGGCTGTGCTGCAGCAGCACTTCTGGGCTCTCCTTCCTGTCCTGTTTTTCAGCTCTGTAAATCAGGGCTCAGATCTCTCTCTCTCTCCATCCTTGGAATTATAAAACGTAGGAAGACATTTCCTAGGGAGAAATCCTTCCCTGTGAGGGTGGGCAGGCCCTGGCACAGATTGGGCAGAGCAGCTGTGGCTGCCCCTGGATCCCTGGGAGTGTCCAAGGCCAGGTTGGACAGGGCTTGGAGCCACCTGGGCTGGTGGGAGGTGTCCCTGCCCATGGCAGGGGATTATTAATAATCTATCATAGTGAGAGAATTCTCCTAGAGGAGCAGTTGGAAGGCAGAGCATTGTAGTGGTTGGAATCCAGGCTGGGAATCTTGTTAGCTGGATTTATTTGGGCAAGTTCTCCAGCTTTCCAGTGACTCAGGGACTGTTTGGAAGCAGAGGTACCAGTAAGGCATTAACACTGGGTGTTATTAATGGGAAATCAAGTCACAGTGCTGAAGGTATCCAAAAATTGCTCATATCCTGCTTTAAATAGAACCATTTTCTCACTTCCAATAACTTCTGAGGCCATAAAAACTGCTTTGATTACAATTGAAGTGATAAAGGGCAAAGTAGGACTTAATAAGAATGACCAAAACCAGGAAAACTGCTCAATTCAGGATCTCCAAGAAGCACAAGATCCTGAGAGATCTGAGCCCAAAGGACAGTGAAGGGAATGAGGTGCTTTCTTGTGGCATTTGCCCCTCACATGGAGGAGCCCCAGATAGAGCTGGAAGGCCACGAGTTAATCCTCAGTGGAGGAAACTCTTGGTAGTGGTTAAATAAACCAATGTTGCTGCTGGTGGAGCCACAGAACAGGAGGGTGTTTGCCCTGAGGTGTTCAACACACCCAATCCTTGCAGTAACTCCTGTGCTACAAGAAATCTGGTCTTTGGGCTGTGAATTAACTAGAAATACAAAACTAGACAGTACCCAAAATCATCATGGAATCACAGGATGAACTGGGTTGGAAGAGACCTCTGAGATCATCAAGTCCAACCCTTGGTCCAACCACACTGTGATCACCAGCCCAGGGCACTGAGTGCCACGTCCAGTCTCACCTTAAACACCTCCAGGGATGGGGAATCCACCCCCTCTCTGGGCAGCCCATTCCAATGCCTGAGCACTCTCTCTGCAAAGAATTTCTTCCTGATATCCAACCCAAACCTCCCCTGACAGACCTCAAGTTGTGCCCTCTTGTCCTCCTGTTGGTTTCACTCTGTTGAAAACCATCAGGAGTGTGTTTTGTGGTCTGAGGAGGATGTGCATGGACATTTCTACACACAGGAAAACAAATCCAAGTGATAAAGGGTCAGTGGTTTAGGATGCAGAGGAAACTGGGTGTGCCACACTGAGTTTGGGTTCCAGGCTGGGTGTGGGGGTCACCCCCATGCAACAATGGACTTCTCAGTGTTGTACCAACTCACTAATTACTCAGAGTGGTTTAATGTCACACAGAAACCCTCTGTAACAAATAAACCCTCCCCAATGTTCCTGTTTCAGGGCAGCGTGAGGGGATCTCAGTTGAGGAAAGAGATTGAGGGGCTGGAGCGGGGTCAGAGAAGAGCAACGAGGCTGGAGAAGGGACTGGAGCACAAGTGCTGTGGGGAGAGGCTGAGGGAGCTGGGGGTGTTCAGCCTGGAGAAGAGGAGGCTCAGAGGTGACCTCAGCACTGTCTGGAACTGCCTGAAGGGAAGTTGTGGCCAGGTGGGGGTTGGTCTCTTCTCCCAGGCACTCAGCAATAGGACAAGGGGGCACGATGGGCTCAAGCTCTGCCAGGGGAATTGAAGTTGGAGATGAGAAAGAAATTCTTTGCAGAGAGAGTGCTCAGGGATTGGAATGGGCTGCCCAGAGAGGGGGTGGATTCCCCATCCCTGGAGGTTTTCAAACTGAGCTTGGCCGTGGCACTGAGTGCCATGATCTGGTAAAGGGACTGGAGTTGGCCCAAGGGTTGGACTTGATGATCTCAGAGGTCTTTTCCAACCCAATCCATTCTATGATTCTATTATCTGCCCAGGGATGGATTCCTGCCCTCCACACCAGCACTTGGCAGCATCTGTGGTGAAACAATCTCTGCCTGCAGCCCGGAGGGGAGCTCCTTTCTGCACAGCTGCTGACTTTGTGTTGTTGCAGCCCAGCCAGATGCCCTGGGCAGGGGAGCCACTGGTGCTGCTTGGCTTTATCCCTGCTGGGTTCTGACAGGGAGCTGTTTGCTCTTCAAACATGCTGAGTCCAGGCCAGCTTTCCAAGGAAAAACTCACATGCTGGCAGAGCTTTGATTAAGTGAAATCTCACCCCAAACAATAATAAAAGATCACACACACACATCCCCCCCTCCTTTCCACTTTGTGGCCACTAAAACCTGAAGAAAATTAAAAAGCAGCACGTGCACATTTCTTTACAGCCCTGGGTGAGTCCTAAATGTGTGCCAGGGAAATGCTCAGAGAATGAAGGGCTTTGTGGCTCTCAGGCACACTCATTCTTCTGCAGGCACTGCCTGTAAATCCAATTTTATAGATTAAAGACTTGCAGCATAATGCAGGCACCTGTTGGTTTATGGAAGCCTAAAAATATCTCCCTGCCTATAACATGTTTTTCAGCAACTTGGAGCGTGTGTTTGGGGTTTGATACCTTTTAGCTATTTTTTCAGTCCTTGTCTGTCACCTCAGCTTGTTGTGCCAGCTCTAATAGCAATAATAAAGGACATGCTGTTCACTGCCTGGTTCAGGTGCCTTTAGCAGTTAATAATATGAGATAATCTCTTTCCGTGGTGCAGAAAGAAGCCAAAAGGCAGCGCTGAGGAGGTGACAAGGTGGGCTCTGTCCCCTTTGCTGAGCTGGGTGTGACTAAAGGGGAGAGAGAGGCTCAAAGGTTCTGCTTTGCCAAGGAGCCTTTGTGGTGTCAGGGTGAAAGGAGCCCCCCTGGGCTGAGGATGTGCTTGTGCCACTGGGGAAAGTGGATCCTCTTGAACCTGGAACTCAGAGTTGGTGAAGAACCTGCTGTGGGGCAGCCCTTCCTGCAGGACATGAGTGTGTGAGCACATCAGGTCACTCCTGACCCTTTGCCCCAGGATTGTGTCTTATTAATGGCAAATGTTCTGGTACAAAATACGGTGGAGCTGCAGGTGAATCACAGAAAAGAATCACAGACTGGTTTGGGTTGGAAAGGGCATTAAGGCTCATTTTGTTCCACCCCTGCACGGGCAGGGACACCTCCCACTATCCCAGGTTGCTCCAGCCTGGCCTTGGGCACTCCCAGGGATCCAGGGGCAGCCACAGCTTCTCTGCCCAGCCTGTGCCAGGGCCTGCCCACCCTCCCAGGGAACAAATCCTCCTTAATATCCAATCTGAATCCAGTCTCTTCCAGAGAGAAACCAAACAACATCCTTTGGATCCTTTTGGTCCGACTTGTGAGTTGCTCTGAAACAAATGGAGTAAGAGATGAGATTTGGGATCTCAGCTCCCCACAGCCCAGTCTGGTGCCCTCACAGGGGCTCTGCTTTGGGCACCTCTGATTCCCTTTCCACCCTCTCTTAGTGGCACTGAGTTTTCCATCCTTTCATGGAATATGGTTGAAACTGGCCCCTGGTTCCCAAGAATCAGAGCAGGGCAGGGACAGAGTGGGAGCTGGTGTTTACACAAGCCTTGTTTGCTTAGGAAACCAGGCTGAGAAGCCAGGGCTGTGTTGACATAACCCCTGCTGCTGTTGGGCTGGTTGGCTCCTGCCTCAAGTGCTGACTCATCTGACAGAGCTCAGCCTCCTTGAGGACAACTGGAGCAGGTCCTGGAGATAGCAGAGACTCATTGGCTTCGGCCTGGGAGATGGGAGGGAAGAAACAGGAAGGAAATCTGAGCTCGTGTAGGTCAATCTTTTGGTTGCATTGGCATTAAATCAAGAGCAGGAGGAGAAAAATTGTGCAACGAGAATGTGAGTCTTTTTTCCTGGCTTGCCACTTTCTATTTATGGGAACCCAAAATGACCTGGCTTCCTGGACTGGAAACAGTAGGAACATGTCCTTGATGACAGGCTGACTTTTACATTTCAAGCCAGTCTCTGCTACATGTTTAGGACATTTTTTATCAGGTACCATTGTCTAAGAGGTGGTGGGACCTGGGGCTGCATCCTGGGACAGACAGAGCACCAGGGGATGGCAATGAAGTCATGGAATCACAGAATGGTTTGGGTTGGAGGGACATTAAGGATTATTGTGTCCCACCCCCTGCCATGGGCAGGGACACCTCCCACTGTCCCAGGTTGCTCCAGCCTGGCCTTGGACACTCCCAGGGATCCAGGGGCAGCCACAGCTTCACTGCCCAACCTGTGCCAGGGCCTGCCCACCCTCCCAGGGGAGGATTTTTTCCAACATCTCCTCTAAACCTCCTGTCTCTCAGTTTGCAATCAGTGCTGATGGCAGGGCTGCCTCTTCCACCCCCAGCACATCAACACTCGGTGCTTCCCTCATCCTCCCCCTCACTCTTACATAAATTCTGTCCCTAATCCTTCTTTTCCCAACAAACCCTGCAGGAGGAACGAGGCAGGAATGGTCAGCACCAGGGAGCTTGAGCAGAGCCATCAGCAGCCCAACTGGTGCAGTTTTGCTCCTTTTGTGCTAAATTTAACCTGTCCCCCAGACACCTCAGGAGCTATTTTTTCCCCCTGCTCTGTTTTCTTTCAGGCTGTTCTCTGGGTGGTTCTTACCTGTGTGATGAGCCATGAGGTGATGCCTTGGCACCCATCAGAGCTGGCAGGAGGGTCCCCACTGCCCTCAGCACAACCAGCACTGGGAATTGCTCCCTCTCTTTATTATGAGCAAGAACAGGAGTTTGGGGATGTAACAGCTGAACAGACACAGCTGAATATTTGTTCTGTTTCTGAAATGTGCCATTTGAGAGGCAGAAAGACTGACCTTACCTAAAACCCCCTTGGATGCCCCTGAAGGGCACACCCAACTCGCTCTGTGTGCCCCCAGGAGAGGTTTCCTTGCCCTCTGAGCTCCTGCCCAGGCAGGGTCCTTGTCACAGGAGCTCCAAAGACCCTGAGCATGAACCTTCTCCTACCATGAACATTAATGTTGCTCAGACAAACCCAACCATCCAACAGATATGACCCATTGTGTAAAAAATGTGACATTATTAAACCCCAGAGGCCTTAAATGAACATGACCCCAGGCAAATGTGGCTCAGAAACACCAACTCCCCTGCCCATGATGCTGGTCCTGACAGGGCAGCAAACACAGTGGGACCTTCCTCCCTGACCCACCAGCCAGAGGAAGGCTCAGCTGAGCCCTCTCAAACGTTCTTCTCCACCCACAGCAGCTGAGAGTGGAGAGAAAGGCACCAGCAGGAGAACTCGTGTTCACACACCTTCTTGGAGAGGTGCAAGCACATAAAGCTCTTGTTGGATGCCTCCTGTTTTCAGGAGAAATCACAGGATTGTGGATTTGTGGGATCACAGGATGGTTTGGGTTGAAAGGGACCTCAAAGCCCACCTTGTTCCACCATGGGCAGGGTCCCCTTCCACCAGCCCAGGGGAAGCTCTTGGATGCCTCCTGTTTTCAGGAGAAATCACAGGACTGTGGATTTGTGGGATCACAGGATGGTTTGGGTTGGAAGGGACCTCAAAGCCCACCTTGTTCCACCATGGGCAGGGTCTCCTTCCACCAGCCCAGGGGACTCAGAATAGAACTTGTAAGTTTTTTAGTCTCCCAATTTCTTCCTCAGTGTTTTATCTTGCAGGGCTTTAAAACTGGATTTCCATAAAGCACTTCAGGGTTTCTTCAGCAGCTCAACACTTCCAACCTTCTCTGATCCCCATGAGCAGCATGGAAAGTGTTCCCTGCCCCTTTTCCTCATTTCTACATGACATTGAGGCCACAGAGTTCCTGTTTTCTCTTGCCCTGCCCAAGCAGTGACTTTTGCCATCCTCCACATTGACTTCTTGCCATGAGAACCTTTTCTCTTCTTCTCCTGAATGCACCCAAAGTGGCTGCAGGAGGAAATCAACATTCCTGGCTGCAATTCTTCTGTTCACACAAAGAATATCCACACAGGCCTGGGATTATTTATTCATGGGGAATGGTATAAATACTTCAAAAAAATTAGCACTTAAAAATGCATGAAAAGTGATTTCAATACTTGGTCCTACCTTAGACTTGTAGCTTTGGTTTTTCTTTCTCTGAACTTTTGGAATGGATTCTGTGTCTAAAATAAAGCACCTGTAGATACCAGAGGATAATTGGGCATTAAATTGAAATAATTAAATTATATCAATTCCTGTGTCTGAATATTCAACACTTTTTTGAACTTTAAAAACATGGAATAACTGAGGAAGATTATAAATTCTTTTTGATAGTTTTGGTTATCCAAGAGAACTTTCCAGACTCCACAGAAGTGAATTTACTTTGAATCTCCATCTCTGTGTGTCAGATCAGAACTACTGAGTCAGATTTGCACCAGTCAGGGGAAACCACAACTCAATACTTTGAATATTTTGGCCTTTTGCCTTTGAGCATAACTTGGTGTCCAACCTTCTGTGTGTGTGAGCAGAGAAATGGATTTGAGGGAGGAGACCCCTGGATTGGGGTGTTTGCATTGATTTAATTAATGAGAACAGACTAATTGCTTTAACCTGAGAGTTGGGGGTGGTGGTGGTTTAGGACAGCAGATTCCAAAGATCTCCAGGGAAGGGCATCACTGCTCTTGTCTGACAGGAAAATGGAAAAGCAGGGAAAGAGGTCCCAGAGGGTTTGGAGGGTGATTCTGAGATGGAGAACATCTTCAGCCCAGGGGTTCTGCAGAGCTGGTGGGGAGTGGGGACAGGAGGGACAAAGGAGGTTGGAATAAGGATTGAAAAGAAACAGAACTCACGTGGCTCTGATGTTTGACTTTGTGTGAGTTTTACCTTCTGTGTGGGCAAGGGCAGGAAAGGGGCACCTCGAGGAGAAGTAGGAAAGGGGCACCTCGAGGAGAATTCCTGGTTTTCCTGCTGGCCATGGAACGGGGAATGGGAGGGAGGCTGGTGGGTGCTGGTGGCACCAGTGCCAGGGGAGCCCCTCTGCCCCTGGGGGCAGGAAGTTCTCAGGCCACCGCTGCAGGGGGACAGCAAAGCTCCTTTGTTCCCAGCTGAGGAATTTGCTGCCTGTGCCACAGGCACAAAGCCCTGGGTCAAACTCTCAGCTGCTGTGGGTGGGGAAGAATGTTTGGGAGGGCCCAGCTGAGCCTTCCTCTGGCTGGTGGGTCGGAGAGGAAAGAGGGCAGGCCAGGCTTCTGCCTGGACCTGGTCCCACTGTGTTTGCTGCCCTGTGAGGACCAGCATCATGGGCAGGGGAGTTGGTGTTCCTGAGCCATGATTTGTTTGGGGTCATGTTCATTTAAGGCCTCTGGGTTTTAATAATCTCACATTTTTCACATGATGGGTCATATCTGTTGGATGGTTGGTTTTGTCTGAGCAACTTTAATGTTCTTAGTAGGAGAGGAGAAGGTTCTGGGAGAACTCACTGGAGCCTTCCAGTTCCTAAAGGGAGCCTGTAAGAAATGTGGGGACAGACTTTGGAGTGGGACCTGTTGCCACAGGACAAGAGGTGATGGTTTTAAAGTGAAGAATTGAGGTTGGTTTAGATTAGATATTGGGGAGAAGCTTTTTACTGGGAGGGTGGGCAGGCCCTGGCACAGGTTGGGCAGAGAAGCTGTGGCTGCCCCTGGATCCCTGGGAGTGTCCAAGGCCGGATTGGAGCACCCTGGGACAGTGGGAGGTGTCCCTGCCCATGGCAGGGGTGGAACAAGATGATTTTTAAGATCCCTTCCCACCCAAAGCATTCCATGATTCCATGATAACTGACCCAGAGCTCTGCTGTGGGAGTGCCACGGCCACCCTGAGCTCACACACTGCAGTGACCACGGGGCACACAAACCTCGTGCCCTTCCCCACAGAATCACCTGCTTTGGG
>JAJPCS010000092.1:74937-87947 GCA_021164005.1 Willisornis vidua nigrigula | reverse complement strand
ATTTTATTTTATTTTATTTTATTTTATTTTATTTTATTTTATTTTATTTTATTTTATTTTATTTTATTTTATTTTATTTCTTTGGTTAGAGGGGATTAGAATCTCATCTTTTCCCATACAAATAAGGCTAAAAGGGATTATTTAAGCAGCTCTTGTTCAAAGGCTGCAACTCGCAGCCAGTCTGGGCGTTTTGAAGTTTGCAAGAGAATATTCCAAAGCCTTTGGGCTTTTGCTGCTCTTGGAAGCAGAGTGGAGACTGTTAAAGTTTAGAGGCAGGAAGGAGGAGGGGGAGAGTTTCACAACCACAGGCTGATACTTCTGAAAAGCAGAATAAAGTTTTTAATGTGTAGAAGTGGAGGTTGGGAAGGTGAAAGCCCCTCCTGGTCTCTGCCAGGATTCACCACAGGTCGTGGATCCTGGGATTTCACTGTTCCCAGAATGACACCCTGAGTGTGTCACCCACGAGGCTTCTGCATTTTGGGTGTATTAAAAGGGTTCAGTGTGACTAAAACGAGCCATAAATCTTTAAATTATTTCTAGATAAATCTACAGGTTCAATCAGCAAAGGACTTTCCTTTGTTTCCTTCATGTGGATGAGTTAGTTCCTGGATTTCCCCTTACACAAGTGCTGCCTTGCAGTGTTTTGTGTTCAGATTTATAAATAATTACCTTTTGCCTTCTTAGATTGCAATTAATATTGGTGTTTAACGAGCCCTTTCTCCTCTGGCTGCCCCTCGTGTCGCTGTGTGGATTTGGGGGACTGTTGGATGTGCTGCTTGGTGACCCGCCACTCTTTGGGCATGGCAAGAATTCCAGGAAAGAGGAGGTGTTGGAAGGCATCCCAATCCCCCTCTGTCCTAAGGGGAACCAGGGAACTGTTGCCAAAGCCTCTGGTCACACAGGGCAGAAGGGGAGGGAGGGAAAAGGTGCTTGAGAGTTGTAGAATCACAGAATCCTTTAGGATGGAAAAGCCCTTTCAGATCATCAGGTCCAACAATCCTCCAAGGCCACCACTGGCCATGTCCCCAAGTGCCACATCCACATGGATTTCAAATCCCTTCAGGCTTGGGGACTCCAAACCTCTGCCCTGAACTGGACAACCCTTTCCATGGAGAAACTTCCCCAATATCCAACCTAACCCTCCCCTGGTGCAACTTGAGGCTGTTCCCTCTCCTCCTGTCCCTGTGCCCTGGAGCAGAGCCCGACCCTCACCTGGATCCATCAGGGGATTGCAGAGAGCCAGAAGGTCCCCCCTGAGCCTCCTTTTCTCCAGCTGACCCCCCCAGCTGCCTCAGAAGTTCTCCAGCCCCTTCCCAGCTCCGTTCCCTGCCCTGGACATGCTCCAGCCCCTCCATGTCCTTGTCCTGAGGAGCCCAGAACTGTCCCCGAGAATCAAAGTGAAGAAGGAGCAGTTTTATGTTCAGGGTTTACCTCATGGAAAAACTTGGCTGCTGGAACTCCAGGGAATTGAGCCTGACCTTCCAGAGGCTCCAGAGAGGTGTCCCTTGGATATGGAAGTTGGAAAGGGGTCTCCAGGGTGCTCCAGGGACACGGCGGGGGTTGGACGAGATGACCTTTTTGCAGGTCCCTTCCAACCCAAACCATTCTGTGATTCCAAGATATTCACCAGTCCCATGGTATGAGCAGTGCTGGGATAAGGCCTGGCAGAGGACATGGAGATGGGATGGCGTAGGGAGGCTTGGGAAGCCTCTCCTTGTTTCCTGACACCTCCCTTTGGGAGCACCTGTGGTTCTTACAACGAGCAGCTTTCACCTCCCATCTCATTGTAAGAATTTCCACCTTCCTTTCAAACAAAGCTTTCACTCTTCTGAGTTACAGGAGGGAAAACTTGGAAACATGGGCCCAGCTGTCACAGAGCCAACCACTTGTCACTTGTGATTTCACCACCTAAATATGTGAGAGAAAGTGGCATTATTTAGCCCTGTCTGGGAGCTCTTTCGTGTTCCACGGCCCTCCCTTGGTGTCCAAGGTGTCCCTTTGTTTCCACACATGAAATAACGTGTTACTCACCGATTTCCCCCCTCCCTGCACGAGGAATTATCAGATCCGTGTGTGTCTGAGTCCCTCCTGACTCTGTTCCTTCCACTTGGGTCAAAGCAGACAAATTTTAGCTCTTCAGCACGGGGCTAAATTTACCCAGCTCTGCACACTTGAGTTGGCAAAACCATATGGCCTCCTCGAAACATTCCTCCCAGCTCCTCTGCCTGCGCTTCCAAGGGCTGCATTCCTGGCTTGTACCCACTGCTGGGTGGGAGGTGTGGAAGAACAACGCCTATTTTAGGTGGAAGATTTCCTGGGAACGTTCCCTGCAGCTCCAGCCTCCAAGTGTGGAAGGGGCCAGACCTGTCCTCCCACCTCCTCCCTCCCTCCCTGGGATCAGGGATCATGGATCAGAGACCTGGGATCCCACAGCCAGACCCTGGATCAGCTCAGGGATGAGTTTCTTCATCCTCCAGGCTCAGTTTTCCACAGCTCTGCCCCAGAGAAGGTGGTGGGGCTGTGCAGCTGGAGATGCAAAGAGGGCTCTCAGGTCAATCTTCAGCTATTCCTGCACTTCCACTTCAGTTTTTGCAGTGGCTAAAAAAATGGAAAATCCCCTTTTAACCTGCTAGGCAGGATTTCCACAGGGAAAAAAATGTATTTGCTAAACACAAGCTGTGAGGCAGCTGATGGATCGATCCCAATGGTTTGCCTGCAAGTCATCCTGGGGGATATTGGGAGCTCCAGTGCTGTTCCCTGAGCACTTTGCTCCAAGGGGCAGAGCTGGGGATTTGTTTTTGAGCTTCCAGTGGGTCTGGAGCACAGGCCTGCAGCAACATCCCCTGGGATTTGCTTACAAAACACTGGACATGCAGGTCCTGAGGAGTGGAGGGGCAATAATAAGAGGTTGGCAGGGAAAAAACCTGTGAGCTGCTGGAAAATAACATCTCAGAATAATCATAGAATAGAATCACAGAATGGATTGGGTTGGAAAAGACCTCCAAGATCATCCAGTCCAACCCTTGGGCCAACTCCAGTCCCTTTACCAGGTCATGGCACTCAGTGCCACGGCCAAGCTCAGTTGAAAACCCTCCAGGGATGGGGAATCCACCCCCTCTCTGGGCAGCCCATTCCAATCCCTGAGCACTCTCTCTGCAAAGAATTTCTTTCTGCTCTCCAACTTCAATTTCCCCTGGCAGAGCTTGAGCCCATCGTGCCCCCTTGTCCTATTGCTGAGTGACTGGGAGAAGAGACCAACCCCCACCTGGCCAGAACTTCCCTTCAGGCAGTTCCAGACAGTGCTGAGGTCACCTCTGAGCCTCCTTTATGTTTCAGAAACAACAACTGCACAAATTGCCTTGTAATTTCTCTGTTATTCTTTTGAGAAATTTTATTTTTTTTTCTTTTGACTTCTGTCAGTGGGCTAAAAAATTGAATATTTGTCCTTAAAAGGAGAGAGCTGAGAGACAGAGGGGTGCTGGAACATGCTGGGGATCCTGCACTGGAGAGAAGGCAATTCAAGCATGAGCTGGTGGAAAAAAATTGCATTTCTATGCAGAGGCACCTTTTTGTGCTGCTCCCCAACCCTGGGATCCCTCACTCAGGATGTTCAGCTGCACAAAACACTCGCTGGGCTTTGTGGGGTTGGTTCTTGCTGCCTCATGTTCTGCACTGATTCAGCACCAAGTGAGACAAACTCTGCAGGCAGGAGTGGGCAGGACAGGCAGGGGGCCAGCAGGACCCCCCCTCCCAGCTACAGCTCACCTGTCCATGAGCTCAACTCCCTTTAAAACCCCCTTCTTACCATTTTGCAGTCATTTAAAGCCAGTTTTTAGTTATTTCAAAGTGGGAAATACAAGTGTCATCATCATCTAATGGTTCCAATAAGAATGGGAATTCAGACTCAGGGAGGGTTAAATTTGGATAAACTTGTGTATGTGGAAGTCTAGACTGATGGGGGTTAAATTTAGATAAAATCATGTCTGTGTTTGGCAGGGTTTGTGAGGATAAAACCCTCAGAACTGTCGATGTTCTCACTAGAAACCATTAACTCCACATTGAACACACCGTTTTATTTCACACAAAATGGTTTGCTTTGAGCTCCCAAACACTCTCCACATTTCAGATCTGCTCCAAAATCCAACCTGAACTTGCAGATAGTTTGTTTACTCCAGAACCACGGGGAGGTTTGAATAGAAATGAGTCCTTTTTGCTGCCAGTTTCACCTCCCAGTGGGCCCCGTCCCCTCCCCAGCGCTCCCAGTGAGTCAGAACTGAGGGTGGAACTGGAGCTCTGGCTCTGCCAGGGCTGAAAATTCTGCAGAGCACAAAACCCGAGGGCCTGGTTTGCTGTCAGAGCCCCCAAAAAGCTGCACTTCAGCAGTTGGGTATTTTTGTATTGCTGACAACTCCACACCTTTGGAATAGAAAATATTCCCCTGAAAGCACCAAACCCCTCGGAGATGCAGGTTGGGAGGTTGCAGGTTGATATCTCAGCAAGAGGCCACCAAAGCAAAGCCCTTGACCACCCCCTGGTTTTTGAGGGGAGGGCTAAACCCCAAGGAAAGCTCCCCTTGCACAAGGTCTGGGAGCAGTTTGGTATCCGGTTGGCTGAACCGACAAATTCTCTGGAAACTCCCCTAAAATCTGTGCTAAAATTATTCCTGTGTGCTGCTGCAATCACAGCTGTGACAAACACTCAGCCCTCTCCGTGATTCATGTGCTCTCTGCGAATGGGAAGTGGCAGAGGAGCACAATTTAGGAACTTGTCTTTCCTTCCCCCTGGTTCAGCAGTTCTAATTTAGCCCCTTGGCTCGGGAGTAGCTGATGCCAGACCCGCCCTGGCATTACCTGCACCTCACCCTCTGCCACTCCTTCCACCCTTCTCTTCCACTCACTTAGGGAATATTCAGTGTCCTCTAACCTGACCAAGCAGGAGGAACATTGTGGGACATTGTCCCCATTTATAGTCACATGTTTTTACTCACAGAGTGGTGATGACACCAAGTTGGGAGGGAGTGTCGACCTGCTGGAAGGCAGGAGGGCTCTGCAGAGGGATCTGGACAGGCAGGAGGGCTCTGCAGGGGGACCTGGGCAGGCTGGAGGGCTCTGCAGGGGGAGCTGGACAGGCTGGAGGGCTCTGCAGAGGGACCTGGGCAGGCTGGAGGGCTCTGCAGAGGGACCTGGGCAGGCAGGAGGGCTCTGCAGAGGGACCTGGACAGGCAGGAGGGCTCTGCAGAGGGACCTGGATAGACTTGAGGGATGGGCTGATTCCAATGGGATGAGGTACAACAAGGCCAAGTGCAGGTCCTGCCCTTTGGCCACCCCAACCCCCGCAGCGCTCCAGGCTGGTCACAGAGTGGACCAAGGGTTGGACTTGATGATCTTGGAGGTCTTTTCCAACCCAATCCATTCTATGATTCTGTGATTGTTTCAGAACATGCCCCAGTTTACCTGCAGAAAGGCTTGACCTGTTTTCTCTCTCTCTGGCAGGTGCAAAGCTGCTCCCAGCCTGGTGACCCCACTCTCCATGTGCCCCTCAGGAGGGTAAGACAGTGCTGGACACCTTCAGAGAGACACTGAGAGCTTTCAAGTCTCAGCTCTGCTCCCCAGGCATCCAAAGGTAGGGATGTCTCCTGTTTTCCTGTTGTTCCCAGCCATCCCTTTCCACCTGGATCAAGACACATCATTCCTGCCTGGTTCCCTCCCTTCTAATAACTCCATTTGCAAACTTCTCCTTTCCTCAAGGCCCTGCAGCCCAGTGTGGTGCACATTTCAAAGTCCCACTTCCCATCAGTGTTTTGCCTTTTGGTTCCTTTTCAAACCATTTCAACACACCAGAATTGGTTTCCTGCACACAATAGTTGTCTCTTTGGTGATTGGTTTGTGCTTGAGAAAGAAATCCTGGTGGTCTTCTATGCAATTAAATTCGAAATATCTGTGGGGATGCTGAAATGAAAATACATTTCTCTTCAGAACTGTCACCCCACCCAGTCCCTTCAGATGAATCCTTGCTGTTCTCTCCCTTGGGATAAAATGAAGTGTGTTTTCCAGGCTGGGATTTCTCTTTTCTGTGGCAGTGAAACCTCGTGGTGTTGAGCAGCTTGGATTGGATTTAAAACTCATGGTAAAGGAAATGAAATAACTAAGCAACAACCTGCCTTGTTAAAGGTGGTGTGGTACCAGTTGTGAGAGATTTCTAAAACTTCTGTGCATTGGAGGGATTTTCTTGAATTAGAACAAACTATTTCCTCCTGCTCAGAGCACTCTTTTAATTTGGGGAGTGCAGTGACATGTAGCTTGTCCTGTTTGACTGAGGTTTCAGCAAAAGGGACAAGTCTGTGCCTGGCTTTGTAAGGAATATTTATTTTATGTGGTGAGAGGAGTGGAAATGAAACTATTTTTAAGATGTCAGTTTATCAATTCTGGTCCTTCCAGTGGAATATCCAACAGCTCAGTCAAAGATGAAGGAGTTGGGTGTTTGCTTCTCACTGTGGTGGCTCAACCCTGCACTTTGTGGGGTTCCCTTTTGAGGAGGATTTTTAGGAGGGCACCATCCCCCTGGGCAGCTCTGCCTGCCCCTCCTGGGTCACCTCCACCACAGCAGAATCAGAGAATCATGGAATGGATTGGGGTGGAAAAGACCTCCGAGATCATGAAGTCCAACCCTTGGGCCAACTCCAGTCCCTTGACCAGATCATGGCACTCAGTGCCACGGCCAAGCTCACCTTGAAAACCCTCCAGGGATGGGGAATCCACCCCCTCTCTGGGCAGCCCATTCCAATGCCTGAGCACTCTCTCTGCAAAGGATTTTTTTCTCATCTCCAACTTCAGTTTCCCCTGGCAGAGCTTGAGCCCATCGTGCCCCCTTGTCCTATTGCTGAGTGCCTGGGAGAAGAGACCAACCCCCAGCTGGCCAGAACTTCCCTTCAGGCAGTTCCAGACAGTGCTGAGGTCACCTCTGAGCCTCCTCTTCTCCAGGCTGAACACCCCCAGCTCCCTCAGCCTCTCCCCATAGGACTTTTGCCTCCACACTCTCATCCCAACATGGAATTTGAGCTGCTTAGAAAACACCTCATTCCACATTTGACTTCCCTTTTTTCAGTACCAAAACCTCTGCTTTTACATGAATTTTCATGGAAGCTTTGGGTGAATTTATGTCTTTAAGGACAAGCTTTCAAGGCAGTTTACTATTTTGTGAGTCAGAAGGAGCTTGGAAGTGGCTGAAGTGGAATGGCTGAGATCACGTGGTGCTCATCAACTCAAAGATAACTCCACTGGCTCATGTGGTTTCCAAGGCACAGAGTAACTCCTCATAAAATGTTTAAAGGACAACCAGTGTCCAGTGCCTGGTGGCAAAATTCTACTTCAGCCCCTCACAAAATTTTGCAGCTGAAGCAAAGATGTTGGTGATGAAAAAAATAAACATCCCACAAGGAATGGGTTGAGCAGGAACTTTTAAAGGTTGGCAGTTTAATATCATTGACAAATCCTGTCCTCAGACCCTGCTCTGCTGCAGCTCAGGGGAGGTGGCAGCAAGGAGCAGGTGGAGGAGCAGGAACCTGGAGCTGCAGCATTCAGGGATGGATGGATGGATGGATGGAGTCCAAGGGGAGGGAAGAGCTGGGCTGTGCAATCATTTAGGTGGGAAAAGTCCTCCAAGATCAGGACTCTTCATGGGGCTGCTGCTTCCTCCAGCTGCTCAAACCCTTCTCTGGTGCACCAGGCCCAGGGTTTGGAGTTCCAGAGGTAAAGACAGAGCTGTTGGTGCCTTGTTCTCTGTGTGTTTAGCTTTTCATGGCACAGAATATTATCTTGACTATCAGCTCTGTTTGTCTGGGAGGGTTTTCACTTGTGTGGTTTGTTGTATTTTAAATAAAATGACATAAACCCTCACAATAGGTTTAATTTCTGGTCCCCTGATATTTGCTGTTGGTGAGGTTTGGATTTCCAGTGAATTCAACTGTCCAGGGAGTGACCACTCTGAAAACCAAGCTGTGTGTGACATCCTTCCTCCAACAGCCCAAATCCTGAGCTAAGAGAGAACTCACATTAAAGCTGAGCCTAAAACCACTCAGCCAGAAAAAGAGAAGCCTTAAATCATCCCCCTGTGCCAAATACAAGCAGAACAACCCTTAGTTCCCATCCACATCCCCAGGTCTGTGTTCATGGGGAGTGGAACTTGTTTCCTCTTTGATAAAGCCCAGAATATTCCAGACATCCCACTGGGACTCACATGGCTCTGGCTGATGGCTCTGGGTGTGAAGGGGCAGCCCAAATATTCCCATGGGAGCAGTGCAGACCTCCACAGCCCTGGGAGTGCCTTTGGCTGCTGATGCTCCAAAGGTCAGGACCAAAATATTAAGCTAATTGTGGTGGGTTTATCTTCTCTCTCTGTGTTTCCTTCTAACAATCCAAGAAATGTGTATTTTTTGTGTGTAAATCAGTGTTTTTTCACATTTTAAATGTTGAACTCATCAGTCACTGATACCATGATGATTCCTTTGCTGGTGCCAACCTTTAATACACTTTTAAACAAGTTTTTCTTCATTCAAAGTACCTGAAAATGGACAGGAGATGTCTGAGTCTGACCCAAGTGTCTGCAAGGCCTTTTTACCAGGGGCAGCACCAATTTGTGCCCTTCTTTCCTCTCCCAGCCATCAGTTTTCAGGCAGCTGATGGAAAATGATGTCTGTGTGATGTCTGCCTGGCTTTGTGATTGGATTAAAGCTGGTCCCAAAGTCACTGGGCACGGGGAGATGGGCAGTGTGATCACAGAGCTCTGGCTCATTGGTGATTGAGGCCAAGAACGGGGCGTTATAAAACCATACCTTGCGTTTGGGGGAGATATTTGTATCTCTTATAAAGCATTTTCCTGGTCCATACCTGCCATTAATGAGAGGGATATAAACTATAATCTTTACCCTTGGTTTTTAGTGGTATTTTCCACTCCCTGGAAGTGATGGAGGATGAGGGGGATCTTCCAGAGCAGCAGAATCTGAGAGAACAGGAACACTGAAAGCACTATGAGGGTGAATATCAGCAAAATCTTTGGGTTTTAGTGGTGTTTTCCACACCCTGAAAGCAATGGAGAGTAAGGAGGATCCTCCAGAGTAGCAGAATCTGAGAGAACAGGAACACTGAGAGCTTTGTGAGGGTGAATATCAGCAAACCCCTTGGATTTTAGTGGTATTTTACACTCCCTGGAAGTGATGGAGGATGAGGAGGATCCTCCAGAGCAGCAGATTCTGAGAGAACAGGAACACTGAGAGCACTATGAGGGTGAATATCAGCAAAATCTTTGGGTTTTAGTGGTGTTTTACATGCCCTGGAAGTGATGGAGAGTGAGGAGGATCCTCCAGGAGTATCAGAATGTGAGGGAACAGGAGCACTGAGAGCTTTGTGAGGGTGAATATCAGCAAAGCATTTGGGTTTTAGTGGTGTTTTCCACCCCCTGGAAGTGATGGAGAATGAGGAGAACCCTCCAGAGTAGCAGATTCTGAGACAACAGGAACAATGTGAGCTTTGTGAGGGTGAATATCAGCAAACCCCTTGGTTTTTAGTGGTGTTTTACACCCCCTGGAAGTGATGGAGATTGAGGAGGATCCTCCAGGAGTATCAGAAGATTCTGAGAGAACAGGAGCACTGAGAGCACTATGAGGGTGAATATCAGCAAAGCATTTGGGTTTTAGTGGTATTTTCCACCCCCTGGAAGTGATGGAGGATGAGGAGGATCCTCCAGAGCAGCAGATTCTGAGAGAACAGGAGCACTGAGAGCTTTGTCAGGGTGAATATCAGCAAACCCCTTGGTTTTTAGTGGTGTTTTACACCCCCTGGAAGTGATGGAGATTGAGAAGGATCCTCCAGGAGTATCAGAAGATTCTGAGAGAACAGGAACACTGAGAGCTTTGTGAGGGTGAATATCAGCAAAGCATTTGGGTTTTAGTGGTGTTTTACAACCCCTGGAAGTGATGGAGGATGAGGAGGATCCTCCAGAGCAGCAGAATCTGAGAGAACAGGAACACTGAGAGCACTATGAGGGTGAATATCAGCAAAATCTTTGGGTTTTAGTGGTGTTTTACACCCCCTGGAAGTGATGGAGAGTGAGGAGGATCCTCCAGGAGTATCAGAATCTGAGAGAACAGGAGCACTGAGAGCTTTGTGAGGGTGAATATCAGCAAAGCTGCTGCATTTGGGAGACATGAGGTAGTTTATGTGCTATTTTATGCATGGAGCCTCCTAATAGTTCCTTCCCATGGATCTGCAGAACAGAAAAACTTCAGGTTAAAGGAGTAGCAATGAATCATTTATGAGATATTATCTATGAAGATGGATGGGTTCCATCTGTTGCAGTAATAAAAATAATAATGCTTAGCAATTACAGAAATGCTTTGCAGGTTCCCAGTGTGCATCACCAACATTAATCTAAGATCCAGCCCATAGCACAGTTTTTAAGAGCTTGTAAAAGGGCTTCAGCTTGTTCATCCAGGGTTATTTATTTACTTTTAACAAGGAAACTGGTCTTAATAGAGTTTTGAAGCTGGTTTAGAGGCTGGAGTTGTAGCTCCTTGGTCTGAGGCACTGTGTGAAGGTGGCCACAACATGAGTTTCTTTTTCCTTCTGTCAGTTTGAGCTGCTGCAAAAGTCCAGGAGAACTCCAGCAACACAGACAGGTGTTCATTGTCATACAAAGGAGGGAAAAGTCTCCAGGACTCACCTGATCTCACAGCTCTCTGTTAATCTCAGGTTTTGTGTCTTGTGAGGAACTCAGTCATTGAGGGCCAAGAAATTCTGAGGCAGAGTCGAGTCTGAGCGTGGTTGTGCTGTGCCCAGTGTTGCATTTCTTATTTAGGATGTATTTCATATAGGGGCTATATTTCATATTTAGGATATATTTAATGTTTAGGATATATTTCTTATTTGGTAGATATTTAATATTTAGTGTATATTTCATATGTAGGATATATTTCATATATAGGATATAGTTCATATTTAGGATATAGTTTATATGTAGGATATATTTCACATTTAGGATAAATTTAATATTTAGGATATATTTCACATTTAGGATCTATTTTATATTCATGATATGTTTCACATTTAGCATATATTTAATGTTTAGGATATATTTCATATTTAGGATATAGTTCATATATAGGATATATTCCATATTTAGGATATATTTAATGTTTAGGATATATTTCTTATTTGGTATATATTTAATATTTAGTGTATATTTCATATGTAGGATATATTTCATATTTAGGATATAGTTCATATATAGGACATATTTCATATATAAGATATAATTCATATTTAGGATATATTTCTTATGTAGGATATATTTCATCTTTAGGGTATATTTCATATTTAGGATGTATTTCATATTTAGTATATATTTCATATTTAGTATATATTTCATATATAGGATATATTTCATATTTAGGATCTTGTTACCTGAAACAAATAACTATTGTTCAATCCAGGAAGAAAGTGGATATATAAAGAGTGTTTTCCCATAAACCTCCTTCAGATGCAGCCTAACTGAACCAATAAAATGAGAATTAGGTTTAATTGTGTTCTGCTTGGGTTTGCAGCTGAACTCTGGCAAAAGGAGTGGGGGTAACTTTGGGCAGAAGAAAAAATGGAATATTAATAATTGTTGGGGTTTGCTGTGGTAAACAAGGCAGGGTTTGTAGTAACTGCTGTGTGATGGGAAACTGAACACAGAGATGACACATCCTGTTGCCTTTGATTTAAGTGCACGTGTGAGGGAGCCTTGAACTTGGTTGCTGAGCCCTTGGAAGCCAAAGGGGCCTCCTGAGCTCTGCCCTGGAAATCTGTTTATGTCCCACGTCAGAGATAAGGCTCAGGCTTTGCACCCAACAGGGCACAGTAATTCCATTAACTCTGGTCAAAAGTAGTGCCTGCAGTTTGGGTGGGGTGGGGTTTGTGTCCTGATCTGCCAAATAAGGGTTTGGAAACATTTAGCATTTCTTCTGGAGAACAGAAAGGTTTCCATGTCACCAAAACATTCATTCGACCAAACAAGAGATGGTTTCCTTCAGCAATATTCTGTTAGTTCATATCTAATGAGGTTAATTAAAACAGATGGGAAGAAACTCCAGTGTTCCACAGGCAGGGAGAATGATGGGTCCAGTTTAGTCCTCCCTGGGTGCTGCTGGGCACTTGTGGGGCTGTTTGTCATCAGTGCCCACACCCTTCTGATCCCTGGTGAGCTGCAAAGCAGCTCCGAGTGCTGATCCCGTTATCTGGGTCAGTGTTACAGGGCACAGCCTGCCCAGGGGCAGCCTCAGCAGGGCAAAGTCCATCCTGGCACCTCCCAGGTGCTGTTGGACCTGCTCTGCTCCCACCTGGAGCTCCCCCTGCCCCATGCCCGTGTCTCTGTGAGCATCCACCTCCCTCCAGCCCTGCTCCGTGCCCATCTCCATGGGCATCCACCTCCCTCCAGCCCTGCTCTGTGCCCGTGTCCTCACCTGCACCTCTCCATAGGCATCCACCTCCCTCCAGCCCTGCCCTCAGGGGGTTTGCTGCTGAAGCACCTGCAGTCTGGGCACCCTTGCCAGGGTGAGCCAGGCCACAGAGTCCCAGGATGGGCCAGGCTGGGAGGGACCACAGCAGGGCATCTGGTGCCATCCCCCTGCTCCAGCAGGGCCAGCCCAGAGCACCTGGCACAGGGTTGTGTCCTGATGGCTCTGGAATATCCCCATGGAGGAGACTCCACATCCTCTCCAGGCAGCTACACTGGAAAGAAGTTCTTTCTCCTGTCCAGATGGGACTTGCTGGGCATCAGTTCCTGCCTGTTCTTCTTGTGCCATTGCTGGGCCCCTGAGCAGAGCCTGGTCCATGCTCTGCCCCCTGGTCCATGCTCTGCCCCCTGGTCTGTGCTCTGCCCCCTGGTCCCTGCTCTGCCCCCTGGTCCCTGCTCTGCCCCCTGGTCCACGCTCTGCCCCCTGGTTTGTGCTCTGCCCCATGGTCTGTGCTCTGCCC
>JAJPCS010000092.1:41011-68905 GCA_021164005.1 Willisornis vidua nigrigula | reverse complement strand
AGGGCTCTGTGACACCCACCTTGGAACACTCCCCTGTCTCTCAGGGCCCTTTCCCACCCAGCTCCCATCCTGAGGGGTCAGGTGTGCCCTGGGCAGCTGCTGCAAATGGTCCATTGGTAACAGTTCATGGGAAGTGAATAGAGGGTGTAGAATGCACAGCTTTGGTCACCCCCACACAGTGATAAACTGGTCCCACCTGCTGAACTGGTACAGTATGGGGAGGGTAAAACAGGCTGAAAGGAGGAGAAACATTCCCAGTCAAACAGCTCAGCATGTTTTCCACGAGCAAAAGGAGAAACCCACGTTGGGTGTATGGTTTAATTTATAGGAATCTGAAACTGGGGCATTGGCAGAGTAAAACTTCATGTCTCCCAGGCTCTCTCACCTGCATGGGGTGTGTCCCTCCCTTCCTGATGTCTCTAATTCCTTCATTTCCAGTGAGTTTGGTGTTGAAATATCTGCCAGCTCTCCGAGTTCCAACAAGCACTGGCATGAGCAGTGAGTCAAATGTTAGAGCAACATTATTCTTTGACAGTTCTAAAAGGATTATATAACTGGAATTTTAAATAATATTTTTGAAATGTGTAATTTAACAGGTCCTCGTGTTCTGTAAATGGTTTAATTTTTCATCCCGTTTAATTGACACCGCAAAAGAATCATTAAGTCGACGATGATTAAAGCAGCACTTTTATGGATCAAAGTCTCTTTGGGGAGAAATTTAGTCATCATGACAGAGATACAGACACGGGTTCTGAGGATGCTGCAGTAGAAGCAGGGGCTGGATAGGCTGAATAAATCTGCCCCTTTAGCCAGTCCAAGGCTGGGGCACCTCAGGAGTCGACACTGGATGGTGTGGGAAAATCCTGTTGTGATTTTCCATCACTCTTGGGAAAGAGGATTTTATTTCACCCGTGTGGGTTCAGCCCAGTTTGAACCAGATCTGTAAGAAGTGAGGATGTGATCAACTTATTCAGTGTATTCTCATGGTGAGATTGAGCTGCTTAATTTTCTGTGTGGTAATAAAGAAATAAATAAGGAGTTTTATTGGGGTTTATGTTGTTAGACTTCAAAAATGCATCCATGGGACAGCTGCTACTTTTATTTTTGCTAAAAATTATAATCCTCAAACCTGTGGTGGGCCCTGAAATGGGAAAAGGAAGGGATAATACCCAGAAGTGTCCTGTCCTTTAATTCTTTCCAATACCGTTAAACAGTGTTTGTTTTGGAGCACACAGAGATGTTTGGGGGCTGCATTTGCCCTCCCTGTGTGAAGGGCAATGGTGTCATTACAGACCCAGCTCATCCAAAATCCTGGAGTACATTTAATTGTGGTTTCCAGAGACTGGGGGGAAGTTTCTTGTGACCTTTATTGAAGATAAAATATGTAGAAAATTCCAGATTAGGGGGAACGTCAGCACAGCAAGTTGTGTAAAAGATCATAAAGAGGAGAAATAAAGGAAATCAAGGCTTAAGGGATGATAAATAAAAGCAAGCATTTATATGTTCAGATAATTAGTATGAGGCCAGGAAATGGTGTTATAGGGTTGGTGGGAACATGGAATTAAGACAGGATGGGATCACAATGAAAATGAAGCCCCCAAAGTCAGGAATTGCTCAGAGAAGAGAAATAATTGGAAATAGGAGCAGAATGGAACTGATGTCCCAGTCTGAAAATTCTCTGCATTTGTGTGATGTAGAGTCAATAACCAAATTTCAGGTTTATTGTATTAAGTTCCCTTAAGTAATATCTCTGTTGAAAAGCACATTCAGCCTAAACTTACAAATTCACTGAACCAAAGGTAAAAAATCAACAGAGAGAGGAAAAAGCCCTTTCAGAAGGTGATTATGCAACAGGAATTTGCCACTGAAATAGTCTGTAAGTTCTCAAACCTCTCAATGAAACAATTGAGCAAAAGCTTGGAAAAACTTCTCCCTTGTGACATTTCCCTGGTGATCAATCACTTGGAATTGTACTGAGCAGGATTGTTCCTTTCCTGAAAGCAGAAGCAAAGCAGGAGCTCATCCACCCACACCTCTGGAGCTGCAGGTTCGGCACTGAAGATCCTGGTCACGGAGGACACAGAGTTTTTCCAGACACTTTCATGATTCCCCACTTTTCAGAACATCCTTGATGTTTTCATCATCCCCCTCCACACCCCAGTTCCTTGGCTGCTCCCACAGGGAGGCTGGGGGGTCACAGCCAGCTGAGCTCCAGCCTGGAGAACATTCCCATGGCAATTCCTCTGGGATTTTCCCTCCCAGGTGGATCAGAGGGCGCTTTGACACTCCCATGGGGAGGCTGAGGGGTCACAGCTGAGCTCCATCCTGGTGTCCATTCCCATATGGGATTTCCCCCCTCTCAGGTGGATCAGAGGGTACTTCAGCAGCCCCATTGGAAGGTTGGGGGGTCACAGCCAGCTGAGCTCCATCCTGGTGTCCATTCCCATATGGGATTTCCCCCCTCTCAGGTGGATCAGAGGGTACTTCAGCAGCCCCATTGGAAGGTTGGGGGGTCACAGCCAGCTGAGCTCCATCCTGGTGTCCATTCCCATGTGGGATTTTCCCTCCCAGGTGGATCAGTGGACACTTTGACACCCCTGTGGGAAGGCTGGGGGGTCACAGCCAGCTGAGCTCCATCCTGGAGACAATTCCTATGGCAGTTCCTCTGGGATTTTCCCTCCCAAGTGGATCAGTGGAAACTTTGACACCCCCAGGGGGAGGCTGGGGGGTCACAGCCAGCTGAGCTCCATCCTGGTGTCCATTCCCATGTGGGATTTTCCCTCCCAGGTGGATCAGTGGACACTTTGACACCCCCGTGGGAAGGCTGGGGGGTCACAGCCAGCTGAGCTCCATCCTGGAGACCATTCCCATGGCAATTCCTCTGGGATTTTCCCTCCCAGGTGGATCAGTGGGCACTCCAGCAGCCCTCAGAGCTGCAGCAGGATCCTTCCTCTCCTCCCCTATTTCCATCTGGTTCATCTGAGGTTTCCTAAATATCCAGGGGTGGGACATGACCCAGGAGATTTTTCCTGCAGGGTGATGGTCTGTTTGTCACATTTTCCTTGTCACTTGAAAAATCCCTAATTTTCCCTGATGAAATTTTCCCTCAGCTGAGTTTATTATCTCTTTAAAGAAGAGAAAAACCCTCTTCTTCACAAGAATTTGTGATTTAAGTGCTTCTCTCTACTCTCCTGCTAATCCCAGCCTCTCCGTGGGGGGCTGATAAGCAGAACTTTCCAGATGGGCTCTATTTTCACTGCTTGGAGCAAATTTCAGGAGCACAGAAATGCAGGATATTTTAGTGCATGTTTTTTGCATCCAAGTACTGACAGTTGTGTCTGGGCTGGACTCAGCAGTGTCTCCTAACGTGGCTCTTGGTTGTCTCTTGGGCTTGTCTTGCTCTCTGACAGTTGTCCTTGGCTACAATTTTTAATGCTTTTATCTGGCACCGTTCCTTGTTCATCCCTTGTCAACGTTCTGGGGAGACTGAAAGGTTCAAGAGTTGTGGAGAGTGTTTCAAACAGTGTTGGGGTTCAACCAGTGCCCCCCCAAGTCTTGAGTTCCACCACCAAACCACAGCTCTTCTCTGCATTTTGGTGGGGGTATAAAACCAACCAGCCAAGCAAAAAACACTTCAAAGGCTCCACTGGAAAAATCAGAGCCATTCTTTGGAGGCTGCAAAGCCACTTGTCCATCTCAGGGCTTTGGGTGCTGCTCTCGTGGAGGTCTCAGCCCCAAGTCTTGCCTCATGTGCTTCCAGTTGAATCAGCTGCACCCAGGAGATGATCCATGTGCTCCATGTGCCTTGGGTTGTACCCCTGGCACTGTAGAACATCTGGGAACACCTTCAGGTTCCTCAATGGCTCTGATAACGTGGCCATGAGGAGAGATTTGGAAAAACTCCACCTGCAATAATTTAACAGGTTTTCTGGTCATTCTTTCCTCCCCGTTTTACTTTTGTGCTGTGCTTTTTTCCTGTCAGTAATTTCTAACAAATTGCTGCCTTGGCAGTGCTATTAAAGATGCAAATAACTTCCTTTAACTTTCCTTGAAAATATTTCCACTGACTCGTGTGCATGAGATGCTACTGAAAAATCCGACTTCCTTTTCCCCCCTTCTTTTTGTTTTGATATTTTATTTAACAGCTCCAGTTTGCTTCTATTTCAGAAAAGCTTTATTTTAGCTCTGCGTTGAAAATTCAATCAAAACACTCTCATTCAAGGATTATTTTTTTTTCTTTCCTTTTTTTTTTTTTTTTTTTTGGTAATATATTTCCTGGAAGAGAAATTTGGAACACAAGCACATATGGCCCCGCTGAGGATCTGATTTCAGCATCTCCCAGAACGCTCCCAGAGGCAGATTAGGGAGAGCAGGATGATGGAAACTTGGTGGCCATTGACTTCCTGCCTCCTGGAACATTATCCCTTATCAAAGTTGGGAGAGCAGCTCCAGCACAGCCATGGGAGGGCTTGGATCGATGCCTGGCACGGGGCCTGAAGGTCAGATAAAGTACTTAGGCAGGCAGGATGCCAGGCTAAAGAGATGTCAAGAAAATCAATTAGATACTAAAGAAAGAGCAGCCAGTGAGCTAAAAAGCCAATCTTGAAAGGCTCTTTATATTTCCAAGGCAG
This sequence comes from Willisornis vidua nigrigula, assembly GCA_021164005.1. Taxonomy (NCBI): domain Eukaryota; kingdom Metazoa; phylum Chordata; class Aves; order Passeriformes; family Thamnophilidae; genus Willisornis; species Willisornis vidua. Next base: position 64,274 of record JAJPCS010000092.1, on the reverse strand, counting down.
CTTATTAGTGGGAGCTGTATCTTTATCTCTCTAATAAAATTATGTTTGTTAAGCAATTAAAACCAGGCTTGGGTCATCCAAGGCGAGCTCCAAATGGGCTGGGAGCACCTGGATGGGGCTGGGCACATCTGGATGGGGCTGGGAACACCTGGATGGGGCTGAGAACACCTGGATGTGGCTGAGAACACCTGGATGGGGCTGGGCACACCTGGATGGGGCTCAGTGGAGGGGATGAAATGGGGCAGAGCAGCCCCCAAGTGGTGATCAATCTGCTCTCCTCCCTCCTGTATTGATCCCCTCACCCATGTGCATTTGGAAGACATCCCAGAGACCTTCTCCTGGCAGTGGTAATGGAGAACAGAGACTTGGAGCTTGTCTGCTGGTGCCAGGGAGTTTTCTTAATAAATTATGGCTGTCTGAGGGCAAGAAACAGAGCAGGAATTCAGGGTTTAGAGGATGGCTGAGGAATCAGGAGTGCAACAGGCCCAAATAATGACAGCAGAGGTTTGGGGTGTCACAAAGGGAAGGGCTCAGGTTCTCTCTCCGCTTGGTGCTCATTGTCCTGCTCAGCTGTACTTTGTGATAACCTCAACCCCCCAGGCTTTAATTAATTGAAGCCTCTTTATTGCCAATGGCCTCAGTAGCAGAGGATTGCAGGGAACAAGCAGAGAGGTCTCCTCATGGCTCCATTTCCTGCCCAAGTCCTTGGTGTCCTTGCCAGGACCTGCAACATCCTTGTCAATGTTCACCAGGAGTCATTTTTACTCAAATCCAGATTTCCCTGCCTGGCCTGAAAACCATCCCAGTCCCAAGGGCTGGGAAATCTTTGAGAGTCTGAAGAAATCTCAAAGCCAACAGACCAAGTCAAGCCACGTCCATGACCAGTGGTGGGTGACCTGCACTGGGACAGCACTTCTCAAATGTCCAAATTTTACCTGGAGGACTAAAAAGGACACCAGATCTTCCTTTCTATCTGCATCTTTCAAATATCTGTGTGTTTTCCACAGGACCAGCTTGATTTGAGTGAGCTTGATTTTTATTTTTAGGAAGCTGGGGAGGAACTCCACAAATTTAACAGACATATATACATATATATATAAATGTATGTTATCTAAAGAGTGCTGCAAGCAGACAAAATAGTAGCTCTGAAGAGTGTGGCACTGATGTATCCACAAACAGGGAGGTTTTTTGAAACCCTTTGCACTGTTCTGGGGATCAAATATAAATTTCTATAGGAAAAAAAAAGTCACCTCTTATGGATATATTAAACCAGAGTTAAACCTTCTGTGGGAAACAGGGAGAAACTAAAGGATGGTAATTTAATTATGAAATTCTTTTGAACATCAACAGGGATTCATGTCTGATGTGTAAACTTGTGATTTTTATGAATTTCAAGTGGCTCTGAGGGCTTTAGACAAGATGTGGTGACACCAGTTCTGGTCTCTGCTCAGTCCCTGGGGATTCACTCTGGGCCAGCACTACAGGCTGGCACTAAGAAATGTTTAATTTTTTTCCAGTGAGCTCTCTCTCCATAAAGGATTATTCCTTTTCTTTTTGCAAAAGAAAAAGAGGCATTTTAGGATTAAAAAATATAAAATTTTAGGATTATAAAAATATAACAATGCAGGAAAGGCCGTTCTGGCATCGACAATGTGACTCCATCACCTTCAGGAGAACTGGGATCCAGTCCAGAGTCCTCTGGAATTCCTCCTCTCAGAGCCAGGAAACCAGGAGATTACTCCATGGATTTGTGGTTTTCCAACTTTTATAGGCACGTTGTGCCCCTGAGCCTTGGAAAGTTAATTTGGTTTTTTCTTGCACTTCTGGGAATCGTTTGGGTGCTTTGACACAAGAATTTGCCAATTAAGAAAGAAGCAGAAAATGCTCTTAAATACAACTCCCCCCATTTGTTCAGGCTGTTGGGAAATCCCAGCTGTGCCACAGTGCCAGTGGCTTTGATGGTTCAGAGCAGAGCACAAACACACACTGTGTTTCTGGCTGTTTTCAGTGCTCAGAGAGGGCAGTTCAACCTCCTCAAGGGGCTGGGGAGGCCACACCTTGAGGACACCAAGAAGCATCACCTGATGCTGCATCCAGCTGGCAACCAGTCACCAGTGGTGTTCCCCAGGGGTCTGTGCTGGGTCCAGTCCTGTTTAACATCTTCATTGATGATTTAGATGAGGGGATTGAGTCCATCATCAGCAAATTTGCTGATGACACCAAGTTGGGAGGGAGTGTCGACCTGCTGGAAGGCAGGAGGGCTCTGCAGAGGGACCTGGACAGGCAGGAGGGCTCTGCAGGGGGAGCTGGATAGACTGGAGGGATGGGCTGATTCCAATGGGATGAGGTTCAATAAGGCCAAGTGCCGGGTCCTGCACTTTGGCCACAACAACCCCTGCAGCGCTCCAGGCTGGGCACAGAGTGGCTGGAGAGCAGCCAGGCAGGAAGGGACCTGGGGGGACTGAGGGACAGGAAGCTCAACAGGAGCCACCAGTGTGCCCAGGTGGCCAAGAAGGCCAAGGGGATCCTGGCCTGGATCCAAACTAGCGTGGCCAGCAGGGCCAGGGCAGTGACCCTTCCCCTGGACTCTGCCTTGGGGAGGCCACACCTTGAGTGTTGTGTTCAGTTCTGGGCCCCTCAGTTGAGGAAACAGATTGAGGGGCTGGAGCGGGGCCAGAGAAGAGCAACGAGGCTGGAGAAGGGACTGGAGCACAAGTGCTGTGGGGAGAGGCTGAGGGAGCTGGGGGTGTTCAGCCTGGAGAAGAGGAGGCTCAGAGGTGACCTCAGCACTGTCTGGAACTGCCTGAAGGGAAGTTCTGGCCAGGTGGGGGTTGGTCTCTTCTCCCAGGCACTCAGCAATAGGACAAGGGGGCACGATGGGCTCAAGCTCTGCCAGGGGAAATTGAAGTTGGAGATCAGAAAGAAATTCTTTGCAGAGAGAGTGCTCAGGGATTGGAATGGGCTGCCCAGAGAGGGGGTGGATTCCCCATCCCTGGAGGTTTTTCAGGTGAGCTTGGCCGTGGCACTGAGTGCCCTGATCTGGTAAAGGGACTGGAGTTGGCCCAAGGGTTGGACTTGATGATCTTGGAGGTCTTTTCCAACCCAATTGATTCTATGATTCTGTGATTCTGTGATTCTATGTTCAGAAATTGCTGCTGGCACAGTTTTATGTGCAATTGTGGAGTTCCCTCAAATTCCAGGTTGCTCTGCTTGGGGTGACTTTCTGTTGGTGTTTAATGTCAAAGTGAAGAAAACGTGTTTTAGGAGCCGTGGAATCCCAGAGTGGATTGGGTTGGAAGGGACCAGAAAGATCCATCAGGGACACACTCAGAGTCATGGAATGGTTTGGGTTGCAGGGACCTTCAAACCCACCCAGTGCCATCCCTGCCATGGGCAGGGACACCTCCCACCAGCCCAGGTGGCTCCAACCTGACCTTGGACACTCCCAGGGATGGATCCAGGGGCAGCCACAGCTTCTCTGCCCAACCTGTGCCAGGGCCTGCCCACTCTGGGATCCCAACCCACACTGGGTGCTCCCACCTGAGGGATTTTGGGAGGTGCCACCTGAGAGATGGACAGAACTCAGAGGCTTTCATCAGTATTTAAAAGCTGAAATGGGAACAATATTTCTTATTTATGGGGAAAAAGGATCTTTGCCACAGAATAAAGTTGATGTTCAGTTCATCAAGGGATTAATTAAAGCCACCTCTTGGGGCTGTGCCCTTGTCCTGCATGGCCTGAGAACAGCAGGAACTGAATTATCTTCCTTGGATATCACTCAAATTGACCTCCCACTGAACAGCCTCTCTCTTGCTTCTGCTTTCAAGCTCATTAACACAAATTTCCAGCTTCTTCATTCCTGATGTCAGAACCAAAATTTCCCTGTGGGTTTGAGTGCAGACAATCTGGCAAAGTTTCTTCAGAGCAAGGACTGGGAACCTGATCAAAGGAGTGATTCCCCCTCTGCTGTGGCATCTTTGTGTCACCTCAGGTGTCACGTCATGCACTGGGGCTCTGTCACACTCTGGAAGCAAAGAGGAAATCCCTGGGCATTCTTTTCATATTTATTTTCTGTCACTGTGCACTGTTTGCCCACAACTTTGTGTCTTATTAAGAGCAGGAACCAGAATTTGCACGTCTTGTTTCATGGCTGGCTGGCTGGAAAACATGGCAATTAATAAATTAATTTATTGAAAAGAAACCCCAAACTATTATCCATGAAATTCCAGAGTCAGTAACTACAAGTGAAACCCCCCTCTGGTTTAATTTTCATGTGGAATTACCAAGTGAGAGTGGCTAAAAAAGGTCATTCCACACAGGATGACACAGAGAGTGATTCCATCACATTAAAAGAGGTGAGAGCAGCAAGAAGTGCTGTGGAAATATTTGGGGAACTCAGAGAAGTGGAGGTGGAGGGAGCCAATGTGGTGTCAGCTCCAACCATAATGCTGTGATTTAGATTAATTGCAGTGTTTTATTGCTTTGAATTGCAACCAGCACTTTTATAGGCTAGACAGCAGGTGCAGAATATCTCAAAAGCAGAGATCCACTTTTTCCTGAATGCTTTCTGAGAAATAAAAACGGGAGGGGAAAACAAGACAGAAAATTCACCACACAAAGTGATTTTTTTTTCCTCAATTGAATGCCTTTCTCTCCCCCTCATCTTGTGGGAAGCAATCCCAGGTCTCTGGGGAGCAGGTTGTTCTCCTGACTCTCTGGACCTGTGCAGGATGGGCTGGTTTGGCCCATTCAGGTGGGGTTTGTCAGGGGAGCCCGAGCCCCAGAGAACCCAAAGTCAGCCCCAGCAGCCTGTCCAGCAATGCTGTGCTGTGTCATGTGCAGAAGATAAAGAGAATTTCTGAGTGAAGCAGCTCAAAGTCCATCATTATTGGTGTGCTGTTTGTTCATCTGCCCGTGCATGGTGGCAGGTCTGTCTTGGATTGGGGACAGGTCCTGGGTTGGTGACAGGTCTGTCCTGCATTGGGGACAGGTCTGTCCTGGGTTGGAGACAAGTCTGTCCTGCATTGGGGACAAGTCTGTCCTGGGCTGGGGACAAGTCTGTCCTGGGTTGGGGATAGGTCTGTCCTGGGTTGGGGACAAGTCTGTCCTGGGTTGGGGGCAGGTCTGTCCTGGGTTGGAGACAAGTCTGTCCTGGCCTGGGAACAGTTCTGTCTTGGGTTGGGGACAAGTCTGTCCTGTGTCCTGCATTGGTGACAGTTCTGTCTTGGGTTGGGGACAGGTCTGTCCTGGGTTGGTGACAGGTCTGTCCTGGGTTGGTGACAAGTCTGTCCTGGGTTGGGGACAAGTCTGTCCTGGGTTGGGGACAGGTTTGTCCTGGGTTGGGGACAAGTCTGTCCTGGGTTGGTGACAGGTCTGTCCTGGGTTGGTGACAGGTCTGTCCTGCACTGGGGGCAGGTCTGTCTTGGATTGGGGCCAGGTCTGTCCTGGGTTGGTGGCAGCTTTGTCCTGCACTAGGGACAGGTCTGTCTTGGATTGGGGCCAGGTCTGTCCTGGGTTGGTGGCAGGTTTGTCCTGCACTGGGGACAGGTCTGTAAGTGCTGCTCAGCACCCAGAGTGTTTCCTTCCTGCAGGAATTGCTGGCCCTGACGTTGTTAAAGGCCCAAAGGGACAGTTTCCAGTCTCTTCCTTTGGATAATCAGAACTCTGTGGTGGGAGAGCATTTGGTGTGTCAGAGGCAAAGGGAGCTGTGGGCAAGGGCATGGAGGGGCAATGGCTTCAGACTGAAAGAGAGAAGCTTTAGATGGGATATTGGGAAGGAATTGGTGGCTGGGAGGGTGGGCAGGCCCTGGCACAGGTTGGGCAGAGAAGCTGTGGCTGCCCCTGGATCCCTGGGAGTGTCCAAGGCCAGGCTGGAGCAACCTGGGCTGGTGGGAGGTGTCCCTGCCCATGGATGGCCCATGGATGTGGATCTGGATGGTCTATAGTGCCCCTTCCAACCTGAACCAGTTTGGGATTCTAGGAAAAACTGCAGGAATGGGCTCAGGGAAGCCCTGGGCAGTGCTGGGCACTCTCAGAGCCCTCACCCAGCAGGTGCAGCAGCCCTGGCTGCCACCACGGTGGTCGCTGCTCTCACTGCCCTGAGAGGTTTCCATTTGATCTCAGGAAGTGATCAGCAAATTCTCCATGTCGTGCAGGAATTTGCATCTGGGAGTGCAAACTCATCTGTAGTAGCAAAGGGAAGAAGCACCTGAGCTTTATTTAGGCAGCAGAGACTACAGAGAGACCCCAAAAGAGGGAAACAGGCCTAAAGATAAACATTTATTCCTTAACAAGGTGATTTTTGTTTGGTTTGTTGTTTTTTTTTAAGAGATGATGAACCAGTTGGTGTCCTTTATCCCCTCAGCATTGATTTCCAGGCTGGGTTTATATATTTGACAAGGATAAGGAGAAAAATCCCTTGGCTTGGAGGCAGGAATCAGCCTGAGAGAGCCATGCAGGGATATTAAGAGTGGCTGGCTCAGCTGGGATTCTGGACTGGCTGTGTCTGGTAGGGGAGGTGTCTGCTGAGCTCAGCTCCATGGCCATGGAGCTCTCCTTGGGCTGCAGAGGTCCCTGCCTGTCCCCAGGACCACATGGAGGAGGCTCAAGGCCCTGTGTACACAGTGAATGCAAACACAAAATTTAACAGAGAACCAGAGAACACAGACTGGGTTGGGTTGGAAGGATCTTAAAGCTCTTCTTGTTCCCTGCCCTGCCATGGCAGGGACACCTCCCACTAGCCCAGGTTGCTCCAACCTGGCCTTGGACACTCCCAGGGATCCAGGGGCAGCCACAGTTTCTCTGCCCAACCTGTGCCAGGGCCTGTCCACCCTCCCAGCCAGCAATTCCTTGCTAATATCTGACCCAAATCTACTCTCCTTCAGCTTATGGCCTTTCCTCCTTATCCTGCCCCTCCATGCCTTGTCTCCAGTCCCTCTCCAGCTCTCCTGGAGCCCCTTTAGGCTCTGGAAGGGGCTCTCAGGTCTCCCTGGAACTTTCTGTTCCCCAGACACCCACATGCCTTTTACACAAGAACTGTCTGGTGTTGGCCAAAGGTTTGGATCCATTTGGTTCAACTCTGCTGGTGCCAAGGATTTCCTTTCCTTTCTTTTCTACAAACCATTGTAGGATTCCAATGAAAGCTTTGGGTTCTTCCCATGCCTAGAGATGCTGTCCCTGGGGTGGTTAATGTTTGTTTGCTGTCCAGCAGCAGCTCCATCTCTGCCATTCCCTGGTGCCAGCCATCCATCTGCTCCAGCAAGCAGAGAGCGTGGACTCAGGAGAGCAGCCCCCGCCCTGCACAGCCCCCTCTGATCCCCACAGTGGGGAAAAACCTTTTCCATTCCTCCTTCTTCACTTTTCATGATGTTTTTATGCTGTTACCCAATAGTTCTTTGGGGAAAGACAGCTGGGAAAGGGCAAGCAGAGCCTCCTATTTTAGTGTTGGTTGCATAAGACGAGCACAGGAAGCAGAGGGAGAGCTCTGAGGAGGAGAAACTCATCCCACACAGCCCTGCCAAGGGAGCAGAGCCTGCTGAGGGCACAGGGTGCCCATGTTCCTGCCAGCCCATGCACAGGGCCTGTCTGCACCACCCAGAGAGGCAATTCCACACACTTTGGGGCACAAAGAGTGGCTTGTTTTGTGTAAACCATCCCTGGGAAGGGCTGGAAAACTCCCTTTCATTGCAATGTTTGTTGTAGGGCTGATGGGAGTCTCTGCCACCGTTTGTTCTCCTCCCAACCTTGTCCCTCTGCTCAGTCCCACCTGCATTTTTAGTGTAACCAAGCACAGGTCTCATTCAGTGCAGCTTTTATTGCTTTTCCCTCTCCTGTTCGTGGGGTTTGGGTGTTGCAGATCAGGTTGTAACTGGGAGTCTCTGCCACCATTTGTTCTCCTCCCAACCTTGTCCCTCTACTCAGTCCCACCTGCATTTTTAGTCTGACCAAGCACAGGTCTCACCCATTCAGTGTAGCTTTTATTGCTTTTCCCTCTCCTGTTTGTGGGTTTTGGGTGTTGCAGATCAGGTTGTATCTGGGAGTCTCTGCCACCATTTGTTCTCCTCCCAACCCTGTCCTCCTGCTCAATCCCACCTGAATTTTTAGTGTGACCAAGCTCAGGTCTCACCCATTCAGTGCAGCTTTTGTTGCTTTTCCCTCTCCTGTTTGTGGGGTTTGGGTGTTGCAGATCAGGTTGTAGCTGGGAGTCTCTGCCACCGTTTGTTCTCCTCCCAACCTTGTCCTCCTGCTCAGTCCCACCTGTATTTTTAATGCCAGTGAGCTCAGGTCTCACTCATTCAGTGCAGCTTTTATTGCTTTTCCCTCTCCTGTTGTGGGGTTTGGGCTGTTGCAGATCAGGTTGTAGCTGTTGGCAGCCACACAGGCAGGGAGGCAGCAGCCCCAGATTCCTTGTTTAGCATTTTTCAATATGTTTGGCATTTGAATGTTCTCAAACCTCTCTCTAATTTGTCACGTCTTGCTCACTCACAGCGTGTGGCTGGGGAGAGTTTGGCACCATGGAATTGGTGTCTGGAGGCTCCTGGGAGAGGACTGGGAGACACTGGAATGTTTGGGGCAGTGTGGAACAACTGGGAGCTTAAAGGAACTCCTTTACATGCCATGAGTTTAAAATGGGGAGAAAAAATAGTGTTTGATGGAGCAGATTTTTTGCTGGTGTAAATTTGAATCAGAGAATTGTTTGGGTTGGAAAAGCCCTTTAAGCCCATCAAGTCCAACCACTGCCAGGTCCACCACTTGTTTTTTGAGCACTTTCAGGGGTGGTGATTCCACCACTTCCCTGGGCAACCTCTTCCAGTGTTTGACCTCTTTTACAGTAAAGAAATTTTCCCTGATATCCAACCCAAATTTCCATATTACAGTGTTTGCCCTGGCTGCAAACCCACTGGGTTGTTCTGAGCTTGGATTTGCAGCCCTACAAAAGCCCCAGTGCAGAGAACTAGGCAGGGAAAATAAGTAATTGGGGCAAAGAAGGGATTCCTGCTGTGGATTTGTTTTATTGGAGCTCTGGTAGGTTGATAAAAGGCAGCTGGAGGATTGGGAGGAGACAAGAGGAGGAGGGAGGGAAGTGCTGGAGCAGCAGGTAAAGCCCACTCTGATTTATTCACCTGCACACAAATGGAAATATTTCATCTGAGGGCAGAGGAACAGACATCCCGATCCCTCAGGATGAATTATGGACAGGAACAAGGAAAGTGAAGCTCCACTTGGAGCTCTTCATTTCTTCCCCCACCTCCACTTTATAAGCAAATACATTTTTTTTTTACAAATGCATATTGCAAAATAAATCTCCCAAGTGGAAACATCCCTGTTGGTGCTGCCTTCCTCTTCCCTGTGCTGCCTTTCCCATGGATCTGAGCACCAGGATCTGTGTGAGGACTCATCCCCACCCAACAGATGGACCTGAGGCACAGATGGGGCTCCGTGACCGACACCACCGAGCTGGGAATGTCTCGTCTCTCCCAGATCCCTCCAGCCCCACCCCAACGCTCCCCACACGTGTCAGGGAATGCTGAAGGAATGCCTGTGGCTGCTCCATGGTGTGATTCCCAGCAGGAAGTGTGTGACTCCAGGGGGAGGGGAGCAGGCAGCAGAACTGCACGTTTTTGCCTTTTTTTCCTGCAGGGATTTTGCTCCTCTTGTGGAAGAGCATCGAGGGCTCCAAAGTGTTTTGTTCTCCCACAGAGTTCCCTCACCCTGCCTGGGAGCCAGCAAGTCTCCAGGAGGAGGAGGAGATGTTGGGAATGAGGGAGGTTTCCTTCCCAAGTCCTCCTGGGTTCTGGGTGTGCTTGGCAAAAAAATGAACTTTGCCTGTCAAGTGACTTTGTCTAAGTGACAAATTTCCAAGAATTTTGGGGTTTTTTTGTCTTTTCAGTGTGGGGAGAGTTACCTGCCCACCACATGGGGGGAAATTCAGGAAGGGCTCTGAAAATCCCCCAAAATGAAGGAACAGGGGAAGGGCAGAAGCACCTGAGATATTTAATTAGGGTGTGTATAATGGCAGTGTTTGAAGGCAGATAAATCACTTCTAAGTTGGAGATCAGAAGATAATTCTTTGCAGAGAGAGTGCTCAGGCATTGGAATGGGCTGCCCAGAGAGGGGGTGGATTCCCCATCCCTGGAGGTTTTTCAGCTGAGCTTGGCCGTGGCACTGAGTGCCATGATCTGGTAAAGGGACTGGAGTTGGCCCAAGGGTTGGACTTGATGATCTTGGAGGGCTTTTCCAACCCAATCCATTCTGTGATTCTGTGATTCTGTGGATGTAGCACTGAGTGAGAATCCACCATGTCTTGATCCAACCCTACTGTGATCACCAGCCCAGGGCACAGAGTGCCCTGGGCTGATGATCACAGTGGGGTTGGATCAAGGGTTGAACTTGATGATCTCGGAGGTCTTTTCCAACCCAACCCATTCTGTGATTCTGTGATTCTATGGATGTGGCACTGAGTGAGAATCCACCATGTCTTGATCCAACCCTACTGTGATCACCAGCCCAGGGCACTCCGTGATCACAGTGGGGTTGGACCAAGGGCTGGACTTGATGATCTCCGAGGTCTTTTCCAAACCAATCCATTCCATGATTCTGTCTTTCATTAGAGAATAAAAGGAGGTTTTGGACTCCCCAACCCCTGTCTTGCTTCCCAACACAAAGGAGGAGCAGCTCTGCTCTGCTCCCCAGCAAAATTCAGCCTGTTTTATATTGGAGTTGGGAGATATTATTAAACTTTGCACTGCTGTGAATTATGTATCAGTCAGCACATTATCAAAATAGCAGCATCTTGAAATACTTATTGAACAAACATGAAAGGAGCGTCTTAGATTACTTAGGAAGCATCTTTACCCAGCAGAGGAAAATACAAGCTTTCTGTTTTCTGTGTAATAAAGGGCAAACTGGCTCAATAAATAGATGCTTTTGGGAAATGGGATTTAATATTCGTGGCAGTCAGCATTGGGGTGGGGTGGGGGGAAATAAAATAAATGAGAGAGAAAGCCAAAAAGCTCAGGGCTCTCCTCTACACAATGGCAGAAGCTTCAAGGAGCCTGTTTGTGAGACACTGGAGTTCAGGTTTTGTCAATCCCAGGCAGGGGTTTTTTTGTGGCTGAAGGATCTCAGGAAGTTAAAATTCACCAGCTGCTTTGGGAGGTCCCCTGAGTTCAACATGACATGGTGGCAAAATCAAAAGACTTTTAAAACCCACATTTCTAATGATTTTCATTCAGCATTTTACACTTTTTTTTTTTAAAAAAAAGCTTTTTGGTTCATTTTTGTTGCAAGGAATAATAACTGTTCCCTGCCATGGAAAGTGTGTGGATGGTGGGGAAGAGGCAGCAGAGGGTGAGGGAGGAACTGGGAGATGGTTTTGTGTGCCTGGGACACAGAAGGTCCCAACTCATCACTGAAGGTGTTGGTTATGTAGGAGGAAAAGATGAAGGGAAGAAGAAAAAGGACCCTTCTGGTGTCATCTGGAGTCCTTTCACTGTTAACTAATCATGGAGTTGTTTAGGTTGGAAAAGCCCTCTAAGATCACTGAGTCCAACCAGCACTGCCCTGGCCACACTGAGCATGTCCCCAGGTGTCCCCACAGGGCTTTGGAATCCCTCCATGGATGGGGATCCACCCTGGCAATGCCTGACCACCCTTCCTGTGATGAAATTTTCCCCGATATCCGACCTAAGCCTCCCCTGGCATAACTGGAGTCATTTCCTCTTGTTCTGTCAGTTCAGTTGGTTAAAACTTGGCTGTAACAATGCCAAGGTCGTGGGGTCAATCCCCTGTGTGGGCCATTGACTGAAGAGTTGGACTCGATGATCCTTGGGGGTCCTTCCAACTCAGCATAGTCTGGGATTCTGGGATTCTGGGATTCTGTGAAGAGGCCAAATGCTCTGGGAGGGAAGGAAAGGGAGGGTGTCCTCCTCTCTTGAGGGGTCTCCTCTGTGATGCTCCAGGATATGCCTGTTTCAATCCTTTTCTTCAATCTGTCATAGAATCACAGAATCACAGAATGGATTGGGTTGGAAAAGACCTCCCAGATCATCAAGTCCAACCCTTGGGCCAACTCCAGTCCCTTTACCAGATCATGGCACTCAGTGCCACGGCCAAGCTCAGGTTAAAAACCTCCAGGGATGGGGAATCCACCCCCTCTCTGGGCAGCCCATTCCAATCCCTGAGCACTCTCTCTGTAAGGAACTTCTTCCTGATATCCAACCTAAACCTCCCCTGGCAGAGCTTGAGCTCATCGTGCCCCCTTGTCCTATTGCTGAGTGCCTGGGAGAAGAGACCAACCCCCACCTGGCCAGAACTTCCCTTCAGGTCCCTTCTCTGAAGTGATGAAATTGGTTTGATTTACTTACAATGGATGTTATTTACAGGACCAGTTTGTCCTACTTGCAATGCCACTTGTTGGTACAAGCTGAGTGTCACTACAGATTATTCCTCAGTCACTGACTGTTTAAAATAACTTTTCCAGGAGTAAATGCCTGTGATCAGACATCTGGTTCCAGGAGGGATACAATCCCTGGGTCTCTCCAAAGGAGCAGTCTGAGGGACTCCCCAGCCCTGACACCTTGAGGGATCCCACCAGGCCTGGCTCAGACTGCTCTGCAATCCATAAAAACCTCTTGGCTGAGTCCAGGCATCCCTGAATTCCCTGGCACTGCTCCCTGGCCAGGGGAGGGGAACTCTCTTTGTCACTGTAATTAGATCTAAGCTGAGCCTTTGCAAAGCAAAGTGATGTCAGGACCAGCCTGTCACGCTTTTCCAGTGGAAGGAAATACAAGAGACTTCCCTTCGTGCCTCTTCACGTGGGGGAATGTGCTTGGAAAAAGGATCTTGTTTTGGAATGGTTATTATGGATACCTGTTCTAAGCAATGCTGCAGAGCAGCCCCTGTTGTGGGGGCTCTGCTGCCAGGGAAATGCAGCCCAGCCCTGGGGAGGACACCAGGACAGGCTGTCCAAGTGGTGAAACCTCTGGAAACCACTGGAGACAGGACATCATCTCCTCACTGCTCTCCTCTCCCCCTGGATTTGTGTGTTAACTCCATGCAGTGCTCCAGGCTAGGCACAGAGTGGCTGGAGAGCAGCCAGGCAGGAAGGGACCTGGGGGGACTGAGGGACAGGAAGCTCAACAGGAGCCACCAGTGTGCCCAGGTGGCCAAGAAGGCCAAGGGGATCCTGGCCTGTATCAAAAATAGCGTGGCCAGCAGGGCCAGGGCAGTGACCCTTCCCCTGGACTCTGCCTTGGGGAGGCCACACCTTGAGTGTTGTGTTCAGTTCTGGGCCCCTCAGTTGAGGAAAGAGCTTGAGGGGCTGGAGCGGGGCCAGAGAAGAGCAACGAGGCTGGAGAAGGGACTGGAGCACAAGTGCTGTGGGGAGAGGCTGAGGGAGCTGGGGGTGTTCAGCCTGGAGAAGAGGAGGCTGAGAGGTGACCTCAGCACTGTCTGGAACTGCCTGAAGGGAAGTTCTGGCCAGGTGGGGGTTGGTCTCTTCTCCCAGGCACTCAGCAATAGGACAAGGGGGCACGATGGGCTCAAGCTCTGCCAGGGGAAATTGAAGTTGGAGATGAGAAAGAAATTCTTTGCAGAGAGAGTGCTCAGGCATTGGAATGGGCTGCCCAGAGAGGGGGTGGATTCCCCATCCCTGGAGGTTTTTCCACTGAGCTTGGCCGTGGCACTGAGTGCCATGATCTGGTAAAGGGACTGGAGTTGGCCCAAGGGTTGGACTTGATGATCTCAGAGGGCTTTTCCAACCCAATCCATTCTATGATTCTGTGATTCTATGATCTTGTACTTGTAGGACACAACTTGGGAAGTGTGACAGTGCCCTGACAGCAAAGGTGTCCCAAATTCCCACAGCTCTTTGCTGTCCTGGGACTTTTCCAGTGCCAGAGCCTTCCAGGCGCTGAAGGAAAGGGAGGCAAAGCTGAAGGAAAGGGAGCAAAGCTGTGCCATCACCTGCTGTAACCTGAGCACTTGGAGCTCTGCTGATTTATTGGAGCAGCTGAGCAGCTGCAACTTGCAATTCTTCATGGTTTTAGTAATTTATAGCATTATCCTGACCAGCAGGAACAAACTAATATGGATGAATTTCTTACCAGGGTGCTCTGATCTCTGGGGGAGCATAAAGAGGCTCTGGAAGGAGAGGAGCTCCAGGGTCTTGTGTTGTCTGTAGGTCTTGTGACCTCATTAATGTTACCAGTGACAAACTGGGCATTTCCTTGTCAATATTGCCAATATTACCAACAGCTTATTGCTAAATTAAGGATATTAATTGGAATCTCTTCCATTGTCCATTAAGTTTAATTGATATTTCGTGGCTCAGGCTCTTTCCTGTGTGATTTGTAATCAGCCAAATGCCTTGTTTAAATTATTATTCTTGCACAGTCCATGATCTAACACTAACCATGCTTTGAAAACATTAAGAAAATATTTAATATTTAAGAAAATGTTTAATATTTAACTTTTGTCGTATTTTTTGGTTATTTTTTTGTTTCCATTTGTAAAGCAGCCAAAGTGCATTTTGAAACAGGTCCATTGAAGTTCTTCATCTCTGATTTAGGAACCTGAGGAATCTTTGCAAAAATAATAATAACTCCCAAGTGAAGCCTCTTGTTCCCCAGATCAACTTTCAGGGGAAAGAAAGACGTGCAAACACAGCTTGCCATTCCATGAGGGGATTTTTTTTTTCACTCCTGGGCCTCAGCTCTTCCCTGGAGCAATAGAAAGGGGGGAAAGGATCCTGGAGCTTCCTGACATTTGTAAATTCACTTTTATTCATGTCTCCATCTCAGATTTCTCAGCTGGATGACAAACGCATGTCGTGGAGTTGTGTTTTTCAGAGTCTCCCTTTATTGGCTGCTCCAGGGGGTTTGGATTCCATTGGAACTTGCAGCTTGTCTCTGTTTGATTTGCATAATGAGGCTCTGAATGGCAGAGCAGCTCCAGACAGACGGGTTGGCTCCAAAGGCTGCAATTTAAGCCGGGATTCTTCTGCAAGAGGGAAAAAGGAACGAGAGTGAGAGAGTCTGAACACGGGGGGAAGAGTTCCTGGAGGGAAACACCAGTCTGGGATGCTCCTGAGATTCCTGGGCTGGTCATTCCAAGGGTGGTTGGAGCAACCTGGGATAGTGGAAGGTGTCTCTGCCCATGGCAGGGGGTGGAACAAGATGAACTTTAATTAAGGTCCCTTCCAACCCAAACCATTCTGTGATTCCATGATTTTATGCAGCCTGGATCCAGGTCCCTGCATTTGGGCACTCTGTGATGAGCTGAGTGGTGTGTAAAGAGGGACAAGGAGTTTTCCAGGTTGGATGAGACTTGGAATGGCAGCAGGTGAGACCATGGAATGGTCCTTCCCAGGGAGCTTTGCTGTCAGCCTGCACCATCCATGAGCTTGGGCACGACCCTGGGCTCAGGTAACAGCACCTTCAGCTGCTGGTGCTCCAAAGGCAGGAATTTCCCTACAGCACATCCTTCTAATTCCAGTTCTGCAGGATCAGTGCAGTGAAATGAGCAGGTTCTCATCCCTTGGCCTTCACACTCTGGACCCTGAAGGGCTTTGCTGTTCACACAGAGTGGCTGCTGAGAAACAACCTGGACTTGGCCCAAGGGCTGGACTTGATGATCTCAGAGGTCTTTTCCAACCCAATTGATTCTATGATTCTGTGAACCTGTTCCCAGTTACTGCTGCAAAGGGCTCCAGTTTAGGGTGGATCTCAGGAAAGGCTCTTCCCCCAGAGGGTGGTGGGCACTGCCCAGGCTCCCCAGGGCAGTGGGCACGGCCCCGAGGCTGCCAGAGCTCCAGGAGTGTTGGGATGATGCTCTGAGGCACAGGGGGTGAGGTGACTCTTGTGGATGATCCTGTGCAGGGCTGAGGGTTGGACTGGATGGTCCTGGTGGGTCCCTTCCCACTCAGGACATCCCATGATTCTGTAATTCTCTGAAGTGACTCTTCCCTTTAGAAACCCCAAACAGGCAAGAGGAGACCCCCAAGCTCCATCCCACCCCAATCCCTGTTTTCATGGCCTGTACAGCCCTGGGGCACATCCCCAGCCCTCTTGTCTGCCCTCAGTTCTCCAAGGGCAGCAGCAAAGCTCCCTCCTAAAAACCCAGCACTCACACACACCCCCCATAGATACAGCCATAAATAGAGTATAAAATACATCCTATAATATAATATATAGCATGTGATTCTGATAGGAGAGACTTGTGCTTTCAACTCACATGTAAGGCCTGAGCTGCATGTCTGTCAGTCTGGGAAGAATATTTCCCTATATCTTCCCAAATCCTTCATTTTCCTCCTCAAGTCCCAGCCTGTGGCAATTCAGTGTGAACCTGAGGAGTGCTGGATGTTTGCACGTGGTGTTCCCAAGGACCTGGGAATGTTAAAGTGGTGCTTTGTGTCCTTCAAAACTGTGGCTTTCTGAGGCTGTTGGAGGAACAGCTCCTGTTTTAGACAAAAGCACGTTTGAAGTGTCAACATTAGTGCAGCTCCCTGTCCTTTCTGGGCTCTGGGGGCTGGAATCATCTCCAGGTGAGCACTGAGATCCTCTCCAGGTGGGCGCTGAGATCCTCTCCAAGTGGGCACTGAGATCCTCTCCAAGTGGGCACTGAGATCCTCTCCAGGTGGGCACTGAGATCCTCTCCAGGTGGGCACTGAGTTCCCTGGCTTTGGAGTGCAGGAATGGGCACTGCTGTTCCTGTTCCTCTGTGCTTTGAAATGCATCTCTATAAATATGAGCTTGGCAATCCCTCCATGCAGACACAGAGAGGGTTGGGATTGGAGATCACTCTTGTACATTCCCAGTGTTCATCCAGAGCCAATCCCAGCTCCTGGGTGATGATTTCCAGGTTTGTTCATTTCTGGAATGAGCATTTTTCCATCCACCTCAGGTGAATTCTGCATTTGTGCCACTCTGATAATGGACCTCTTTGTATAACAACAAACCACCGAGGGCATAAAAGATTTCCCTGGTATTCTGTGCCAGTGGAGGGCATTGATTGTATCATGGGCACAGCAGGCAGCACATTTTTAGGTGATTACTTCTTGCCTCAGGTGATGTGATGCCCCATAAAGACATGGATGCTGCTTTGCCCTTCCAGGACCTTCCAAGTGAATCCTGAATGATCCCCTGGGTTTTTTTTTCACCCTTACAACCATCCTAAAACTCTCGGCCTTGCCCTGAAAGGGCAGGGATTGTCCAGCCACGTGTTGCCCAGTTCCTAATAACCCCATTTATTCTCCCCTGCTGAAATTCCCTGTGGAGCAGCTCCTTCAGGCAGAGCAGTATGTGAGCAGACACCATGAAGTTAGTAAACACTATAAAGTGTGAAAGCATTTGCTGCAGGAGCTGTAGTCTAAACATTACAGGAGAAAAGCAGGATTCCAGATCTAGTCTTGGCTTTGCCTCTGAATATGATTGTAACCTTGGGCAAAGCTCTTCAGTTTGCCTCTCCTTAGTTGATTTAATTTGTGTGGCAGGATGATGAGGCTTAGCCAGGCTCATCCCTTGGGTTTTATCAGCTGGGATGGAGGGAGGGTTGGGAGGATGGAGAGGGGGACATGTGGCACGTGCTGCAGGGCAGGGGAAGGGCTCCACAACTCCCTGTGGATTCCCTCTGGAGAAAGGCATTGTGGAGGAGGCTGTGCCTTCACTAAGTTGGGCTGCTGGAGCTTGGCTTTGAGGGTGGCTTGAAGGGAAAAACACCACTGGTGTCCCGTGGAGCATGATCCAGGGAGAGATGGCCTGCTATGGAATGGGGCACAGCCCTGTGGGAACCCTGATGGAGCCACTGGGGAGCATTCGATGGAGGCCATGAGGGTGGGGAAGTTCTGGAGGGGCTGTGAGGAGCTGCTGAGGGCACTTGGTGTGTTCAGCTGGAGGAGACTGAGGGGAGACCTCACTGGGGTCTTCAACATCTTCCTGAGGGGCAGAGGAGGGGCAGCTCCAATCTCTGCACTGTGGGAGCAGGGACAGCACCCAGGGAAGGGCTGGAGCTGTGCCAGGGAGGGTTGGGTTGGATCTCAGGACAAGGTCCTTCCCCCAGAGGGTGGTGGGCACTGACCAGGCTCCCCAGGGCAGTGGGCACAGCCCCAAGGCTGCCAGAGCTCCAGGAGGGTTTGGATGATGCTCTGGGGCACAGGGTGTGACTCTTGGGGCTGTTCCTGTGCAGGGGTGAGGGTTGGACTGGATGGTCCTTGGGGGTCCCTTCCAGCTTGGAATATTCTGTGATTCTCAGGACAAAAGGAAATGACCTCAAATTGCTTCATGGGAGGTTTGGATTGGATTTTGAGAAAAATCTCTTGACTGAAAGGGTGGTCAGGCATTGGCACAGAGTGCCCAGGGAAGAGGTGGTGTGACCATCCCTGGAACTGTTCACAAAACATGTGGCACTTGTGGCACTTGGGTTAGTGGTGGGCTGGGGAATGATTGGACTCGATGATCTTAGAGGGCTTTTCCAACCAAAGTGGCTCCATGACAATAAATTTCCAGGATTCTATTGAGCTCCAACCCAGGACTTTCACCCCCTCTCCCTGGTGTGAGCTCTTATTTCTTCTGCATTAACATTGAACCATTTGCTCCAAGAAATCCTGTCCACTGTGACTGTAGGATGAATTTGCCTCTTTTCCTCTTGATTTCCTCACCCTCCCTGGGCCAGGAGATTCCCAGACATTAAAGGAATTAAAGGCTCAGTTCCTTTGCCACTGCATCCCCTGTTCCCAGGGCTCTTGCCCAGTCATGTTTTACAGAAGGGATTAACAGCTTATTTGGGAGATCATTTGAAGCTGAAACATCTCACTCTCAGGAAGTTGTTCTCCACATTCAACCTGAATTCCCTCCCTTCATTTAATCACATCACTCCCAGCTATGCACTAAATCCTCCCTTTCCATTCTTTCTGTTTACATCCTTCATGTGTGTGTTGACAGACGTGTTGCCCACAGGTATTGCTTGGCTTGATTATGTGTATTTAATTGAAATGCTTCTAATTATTCCTCCCATATCCACCTCTGTGGCCCCTGCTATGTTTTTCTTTCACTTTTCTCTCCCTGAGCCTGGTTTGCAGTAGCTTGTTGGTGAAAATGATTTCTGGGAGTGTTTTCCATGCCCAGGTTTGGGAAAACCAGAGCAAGGGAAAGAGGCCACATCAACGTGGGCTAATCATTAATTTGCTGAATTCTTGCAGAGCTTTGGTGTCTCTCTGAAATAATTATCCTGCTTTTGTTTTCCTAATCTTCTGCCTTGTCTGTGGGTTGTCATTTGGGGTGTTCATGGGCTAAAATCTTTCACTGAAAGGTTTCAGAGTGGGTTGAAAGCTCTCTGCTAATACAGTTTGAAGTGCAGCCATCCTGCAGCATCAGCCACAGCACCAGCTCTGCATGTGAGGCTGATTTTTGGTCTAATATTCCTCTTTTCCCTCTTTGCCTAGAGGGACATCCAGAAAGATTTCCCTCCTGCTGCCCAAAGCCAAGTAGGAGAAGACTTACTTCATTTTCTGTGTTCATCCACTCTGTGTCTTCCCCTGGCAATCCTTGTCAGAGAGCAGAGCTGGGAGAGCTCAGCACAACTTCTCCCTCTGTTCCAGCACAGCTCCAGTCCCAGAGTCAGGAAGTCACAAATGAGTAGATAGTTGGTATGAACACATTTTGCCAATCCTGAAGGGAATTGCTGATGAAGGACTGAAAGCTCAGCAAACTCACTGGTTGGTGTTCATGCTTTGGTTGTCCATGGATGTCTGGGAGAGTTTCCAAGTGCAGCCTCTGGACAACTTCCTCTGGCAGCAAGAAACTGCTTCCTCCAACACACTGACATTCAAAGCTCCCAAGAGTCTTTTAGAGCCTCAAAACCCACAGCTGGTACCTCTGGGTGTTTTGGGCAAGGCCTGGCCAGGACCACAAAAACACAACCAGTGCCACTCCTCTTGTGTGTGGTGTGTTCAGAAAGGGCTCACACTGCACTGAGTGACAGGAGACTTGGGTGTGGGCTGGAGGAAGGCAATTGTCATGGAATCATGGAATGGTTTGGGTTGGAAAGGATCTTAAAGCTCATCTCATCTCCCTGCCATGGGCAGGGACACCTTCCACCAGCCCAGGTTGCTCCAAGCTCTGTCCAGCCTGGCCTTGGACATTCCCAGGGATGGGGCAGCCACAGGGAATTCCATACCATTCCTTCACTGGGAATTCCATCCCAGCCCCTGCCAACCCTCCCAGCCAGCAATTTCTTCCCAATATCCCACCCAGCCCTGCCCTCTGGCAGTGGGAAGCCATTCCCTGTGTCCTGTCCCTCCATGCCTTGTCCCCAGTCCCTCTCCAGCTCTCCTGGAGCCCCTGTAGGCACTGGAAGGGGCTCTCAAGTCTCTCTGGAACCTTCTCTTCTCCAGGAGAACAATCCCAATTGTCTCAGCCTTCCTCAGCGTGTGGAAAACCATTTCACTTCCCTGCTTTGTCCCCAAAATAACAGAGAGCAGAACTGATCCCACCACTCCACTTAAACCTGAGGAAGGCTCTGCTGGGCTGTGGAACCCACCAGGGCACAGCACGTGGTGTCCACGCTGCTCTGCAGGGCCATTAATGAGCCCTAATTGATCCTTTAATCGTGGGCTCAGCACGACGATCAGCACAAACCGGTTCATTCCCAACAATCACACAATTCCCTCTGCGCTGCTGCAGAAGGAACCCTTGCCAAGAGGATTTAGTGGCAGTGCCAGTCACTGTCTGCCCGTGGGACTGCCTGGCCCATCCTCTCCCTCGCAGTGACTGATGCCCCGCAGTGCTGATGGCACCACAAACAACGTGGCGAGACGGGGCGAAAACATCCTGACAAGTCCAATTGGAACTATACACAAACCCGGAGAATTGAGTTTAATCTGTTTACTTGGTGTGTTTACCTCAATTAATTACCTTTTTCAGCAGTAAATATCCTCTCTTTTTTTTTTTCCCAGTGAAATTGCTGTTCCAGTCAGTAAATGTTTTGTTTTCTGTGGTGGATGGAGGTCGGGATATTGGGAAGGAATTGGTGGCTGGGAGGGTGGGCAGGCCCTGGCACAGGTTGGGCAGAGAAGCTGTGGCTGCCCCTGGATCCCTGGGAGTGTCCAAGGCCAGGCTGGAGCACCCTGGGCTGGTGGGAGGTGTCCCTGCCCATGGCAGGGGTGGCACTTGATGAGCTTTAAGGTCCTTCCAACCCAAACCATCCTGTGATCTCCAGAGGTCCCTTCAACCCAAACCAGTCTGTGATTCCATGGCTCTGTGACTCAAGCCCTGCCCAAGTAGGCTCTGGAATTCCAAGACAAGACAACCCAAGACAACAGCCCAAAGAAATCAGGGCAGATCCTTAAGACACCTTTGATTCTTTACTCTCAGGTACATCAAGGCCTAACTTCTTAATTCTCATGCAAGTTTGTTGGAAATTATGAGCAGGTAGGTCACCCCTTGACCTCCAGGTGGCAAAGAGCTTTTCTCTTCTAGGCATGAGATTGGAAAATTTGGGTGCAGTGACTTCAGGACTGCAACATTTCTCAGCCTGAAACGCGTTTTAAGGTCCAACCACCTTTGTTGCTTTGCAGATAAAATGGTCTGTAAGGAGCTTAAACAGCATCAGGGAGCCAGGCCTGAGTGTGGAGACAAAAAACCTGGGGTTTGTCAGGGGAGAAGAAGGAAAGAGATGAAGTTGGACTTGGATGAACTTTCTGGACCCTTTCCAATCAGGACAGTGTCTGATTCTGTGGGTGACAGGTACAGGGAGTGGCTTGGGCCACCCTTGTTTCCATCACCCTTGGACCTGAGCCCACAGATCCCCCTTTTCTTTATGGACACCTCAAAAAGTGCTGCCTCCCTTCTTCTGCCTTCTGTTCCAGGAGCTCTGGCCAAAGGAAAACAAAACCCTTAAAAATCCCAAACCTTAAAATGAAGCAACAGAAACAACCTGCAGGGAGGAGCCAGCAGAGAGATCTCTGAGAGGCCTCACAAGACACCTGGAGAGCCTCTTTTGTTCTTTTGCTGGACTTTTCCTTATTTGAGATGCACTTCAATCCCATTTTCCTTTCATCTCCTGCTCTTCACCTCAGGTTCCTTCCACCCCCTCAATTCCTCTCCTCCAGCCTTCCCTTGCCATCGATTTGCAGGGGAGTGCCAAGGCATTTTGGCACAGAGGGAGGTGCAGATGCCTCTGAGATGCCTCCAAGGATGCAGAGGCGGGAGCAGGGAGGCTCCTCGTGCCCGCCCTGGGCAACCCTGGTGCAGGACTGGGGGTGCCAGTCATTGGGCTCATTGTGCACCCAAACTCGCAGGCACAGCTCCCCCCTGGCACCTACTTTAAATAATTTTCATGTATAAACAGCATTTAATCTCCTCTCTTTCCTTGTGCCTATTTGTTTGTTTGTCCTCGGGCTCTCTCAGCTCCCTGCAGTAAAACAGCCATTTCCTGAATGTCAGGTAGGATGGAAATGGGGCTGCTTTTCCTTTCAAATGAAGTCATCTCTATTTTCATTTGATTTTGCTAAAATAGAAGCAAAAGATTGCTATCAGTGCTTAGGAAAATCTTGGAGTAACTCAGGAGCACCTTAAGCCTGTAAATTGGGGGTTTATTTTTGGGCCAACAGGCTGAGTTTGCCCTTCTCCCCAGGGACCTCTAAGTGCTGGAAGGTTCTGACACCAACCAACCTGCCAGTGGGAGCTCCAGGTGAGCTGTGCCCTCCCAGAGGGGCAGGGAGGTGGTACTGGGAGATTCTGACACCAACCAACCTGCTGGTGTGAGCTCCAGGTGAGCTGTGCCCTCCCTGAGGGGCAGGGAGGTGGTGCTGGGAGATTCTGAGGCTGACCAGCCTCCTGGTGTGAGCTCCAGGTGAGCTGTGCCCTCCTGCAGTGCCCCTCTGGGGCAGGCAGGGAATCAATGCTTGGAGATTCTGAGGCCAACCAACCTCCTGATGTGAGCTCCAGGTGAGCTGTGCCCTCCTGCAGTGCCCCTCTGGGGCAGGCAGGGAATCAATGCTGGGAGATTCTGAGGCCAACCAACTTCCTGGTGTGAGCTCCAGGTGAGCTGTGCCCTCCCTGCAGTGCCCCCCTGGGGCAGGCAGGGTAGCAATGCAAGGTTCTGAGACCAACCAACCTCCTGGTGTTAGCTCCAGGTGAGCTGTGCCTTCCCTGCAGTGCAGTGCCCCTCTGGGATGGGCAGGGAAGTGATGCTGAAAGGTTCTGAGACCAACCAACATCCTGGTGTGAGCTCCAGGTGAGCTGTGCCCTCCCAGAGGGGCAGGGAA
>JAJPCS010000092.1:29765-41001 GCA_021164005.1 Willisornis vidua nigrigula | reverse complement strand
GACCAACCAACGTGCTGGTGTGAGCTCCAGGTGAGCTGTGCCCTCCCTGGATCCCTGGCATTGTTTGGCTGTGCTGTGTCCTGGCACTGGCCCTGCCACCTCCCATCCGTGTTCTCCTGTGGCACGGTGTGACCCGACACAACCCTTGGTGCCAGGCTGGGGTGCTTTTCCCCTCTGCCAATGGGAGAGCCAACATTTGGGGAGCAGAGAACTCTGCTGTTTGCCACCCCAGGCGGGTGTGCCAGGCTGAGCTCCCTGAGGCTTCGCAGCTCTGTTGCTCCGTTCCAGTTGTCTGAAGAGAAAATTTGAGTTGAGCTACGGAATCATTTCTGCTGATTCTCCTGTTCTCCTTTGCGTCCCAGAAAATCCATCTTGGGGCTTTCTGCTGCTCATTCTGCTAATCCATTTGTCATTGCTTAAAAACTATTGGAGCTGGAAAGACTCTTCCTTTGGAGGAGACAAAATGTGTTTGTCTGCCTCCTAAAGCAGACACACAGCGTGGAATCCCAGAATCCCAGAGCCACAGGCTGGCTTGGGGTGGGAGGGACCTTGGAGATCATCCTGTGTGTGTCCTTGTCTGTGGCAAAGCTGTGGGTGAAGATGGGTCAGTTGAATTTTTCCCCATCAGATGATGTGTCCTTGGTGTGCACTGATCACTATTTAGAGACACTTGAGCTGCAACAATCAGGTCAGTGCTGGGTGAGATGTGTTGGAGCAGGTCAGGTCAGCCCTGTGGCTGGAGGAAAAGTTCCTGTTTTCTTCCCTTAGAATCACAGAATCATGGAATGGATTGGGTTGGAAAAGACCTCCAAGATCATCAAGTCCAACCCTTGGGCCAACTCCAGTCCCTTTACCAGATCATGGCACTCAGTGCCACGGCCAAGCTCAGTTGAAAACCCTCCAGGGATGGGGAATCCACCCCCTCTCTGGGCAGCCCATTCCAATCCCTGAGCACTCTCTCTGCAAAGAATTTCTTTCTGATCTCCAACTTCAATTTCCCCTGGCAGAGCTTGAGCCCATCGTGCCCCCTTGTCCTATTGCTGAGTGCCTGGGAGAAGAGACCCACAAGTTGAAAGGAACCCACAAGGACCATCGAGTCCAACTCCTCAGTCAATGACCCACACAGGGGGTTGAACCCATGACCTTGGCATTATTACAACCAAGTTTTAACCAACTGAGCTGCTTCAGCATCACAGACCTGCTGCCTCAGCTCTGCTCCTACACCCCAGCAGGGCCCATCAGCTGAGCAGGGAGCAATTACTGCTTGTTGCTCCTGGGACCTGAGCTGTGCCCAAACTTTGCTGCCTTCCGCGGAGAGTCATTGGCACAGGTCAGCGCTGGGGCTCTGGTGGCACCCAGAGAACAGCCCAAAGCCTCACCTTGTCTCCCTGGAACACAGGAGTTCCAAAGAAAGCCCCTCAGGAGCAGTCAGGAACTCGGCTGCCTCATTAATTTGTTTTAATGTGCATTGTTGTGCAGTCTGACAACACGAGAAGGGTCTTTGCTATCGCAACAAAACACTCGTCTGTTGTCAGCTCAGGCATCCATCTGACAGCTCTACCCACAATTACAACATCTCCGGCAATCTTTTATTTGTTGTCTTGTTCTAACACTTCTGCTGATTATTTTTATCCTTTTGTCTGCCAGTATCAATACAAACAAAAGCTGAGACTCACACGTTGTGACGGGAGTGTGGGAGAGGGGAGTTGTCCCTCGCTCTGCTCGGCTCTGTGATCACCACCAGCACAGACACGGGCTCTGCAGCTTCAATCCTCGCTCCAGAATTGAGGAGAAAGGGCAAAAAACCCTGTCAGCAATGCAGATTGACAAGTGCCTCAGCTCCTGAGGCCTCCAGGGTTGTCACATGGCTGCAGCTTGCACTTTTCTCCTGGTAAACGGTGTTTTCTCATTGTTTTGTCATTTCTGAACCCCTGGTAAAGGGGGCCCTCAGTTGAGGCAAGAGATTGAGGGGCTGGAGCGGGGCCAGAGAAGAGCAACGAGGCTGGAGAAGGGACTGGAGCACAAGTGCTGTGGGGAGAGGCTGAGGGAGTTGGGAGTGTTCAGCCTGGAGAAGAGGAGGCTCAGAGGTGACCTCAGCACTGTCTGGAACTGCCTGAAGGGAAGTTCTGGCCAGGTGGGGGTTGGTCTCTTCTCCCAGGCACTCAGCAATAGGACAAGGGGGCACGATGGGCTCAAGCTCTGCCAGGGGAAATTGGAGTTGGAGATGAGAAAGAAATTCTCTGCAGAGAGAGTGCTCAGGGATTGGAATGGGCTGCCCAGAGAGGGGGTGGATTCCCCATCCCTGGAGGTTTTTCAGCTGAGCTTGGCCATGGCACTGAGTGCCATGATCTGGTAAAGGGACTGGAGTTGGCCCAAGGGTTGGACTTGGTGATCTCGGAGGGCTTTTCCAACCCAATCCATTCTGTGATTCTGATTCTCTTCGTTGCTGCTCCTTCCAAAGGGTATGGAATGACCTTGTATGAAGAAATGGGTTCTGGTTTTTGAGGCTGGAGGTGCTTCTCGTTGTGGCTCCCACAGAGCCTCTCTGGAATTGCAGAGGGACCCGAGACCCTTCCAATGAGCAATTGGCTTTTGTTTTTTTAAGGCAAACTGCAGCTGCAGCACCTGAATTGTTGCATGGTGAGGCTTTGGGGTTTACACTTTCCCACTGCCCACACAGGACATGTGTTTATTCTTTACATCCCCTGCACACATTCATTGATGAAGGAATTTTCCGTGTCTCGTTCCCTCCTCCCCAACACCCGCACAGTTAAAGGAGGATCTTAATTTCCTGTTTGAGGCTTTCCTTGGGGATTCTCCTGAGTTTTCCCATCCTCACAGTGTGCAGATGTCTGTGCTGGCTGGCAGGAACACGCTTGGGATTCTCTGCACTTTGGCAGCTCAGGTGGTGACAACTCTCCCCTGCTCCCAGCGGCGGGTGGTGATGCCACCCCGGTGCCAGATGGCACAACACACACACAGGGTAGGGCTCATTTTGTGTTTTGGGGTGAATAATATCCCACTTGGTTGTGGTGGTTGGACACTTCATCCCAAGTGACCCATTGGCCTGTGCAAAGCACTCCTTGAGCTGTGGCTTCGTGCCCGGAGTGTCCCTTGGGCACCGCCTGGCATGGTTTGATCAGAGTGTCCCTTGGGCACCGCCTGGCACGGTTTGATCAGACTGGGGAGGAATTTGGGCATGGAGGGGAAGGTTGAGGGTGCCCTGGGGCAGCAGCAGCCTCAGGGATCTTGGCTGAGAACAAAACATTGTGGTGGCTGAAACTTGGGGTTTTTTCCAAGGTAAAATAAGTTGGCAATTGGAGTTTTTGATCTGCCCAATCAGAAAAATCTCCATTTCCTGCCAAGTGAAAGATTTTCTTTCTATTTTGTTTCTATTTTTCTCAAATAAAAATATATCTAACAGGTCATTCCCACTGAGGACAATAATAGAATCCCAGAATCCCAGAACAGTTTGGGTTGGAAAAGACCTTAAAGCCCATCCAGTGCCACCCCCTGCCATGGGCAGGGACACCTCCCACTATCCCAGGTTGCTCCAAGCTCCATCCAACCTGTCCTTGGACACTTCCAGGATGGAGCATCATGACCCAAACCATCATGTAGGTGGTAGAAAATATTCCTTCTAAGTGCAACAATCATCCCCAGGCCTGAACTTGCAACATCAGCATCAACAGGAACTGCACAAGGATCAAGGGATCAGTGGGAACTTGGGAGCTGCTGACAGAAGAACAGGGAAAATGCTCCCTGTATTCCCAGAATCACTTGGGAAGTCCTGGGAAGGAGAAAGAACCCAAATAATATTTGAGTTAATATTGACAAGAAGAGCACCATAAAAAAAAAAAAAATTCCAAATTCTGTGCTTTCAGTGCTTTTGTGTTCCAGGTGGTGAAGTTCCCAACAGACAAAGAAGTTTTCTAACTCTCCCCACTGCTGAATTTTACCTCAAAAACCACCCAGTTTTCTGATGGCCTCGTACCAAGCACTCAAACCTCCCATCTGTATCCAAATGAAAAGCACAGAACTGACAGAAAAAACAATCAGCATTTCTTTCAGTCTCCTGAGCAAACTCCTTTGGCAGTGACATGAAATGATTTAGCCTTTCAGAATTCCAAACAGGGCGGGATTAGCCCTTCATCCCATTGTTCCAGGGTGTCTGCATTAATTATTCCCAGCCCTCTTTCATTCCACAATAAACTCCCTTTCTCAGTGCAGGGGAATGGCCTGTGCTTAACTCATGTAAATATTATTGAGAGCTGGTGTTACCCAAAACACACTTATTTTTTGACTTCTTCTGCCAGGGAGCAGAACAATCCATGATTTACACCAGACTTTTAATGAATTTCATCCTTTTCCCAGCACTGCTGAGACAGGGGGACAAGGAGGAAGAGCAACAGCAGAAATCCCAGAGGAAGGATCCTCCAGCATGCTGGAATTGTGTTGTTTGTGTGTGTAAAGGCTTTGCTGTTCAAAGCTGAGACTGAACAGGGAGAATTGGAACAACTTGAGGCTCTTGGTGCCAGGAAGGGATTTGCTTTCCAGGACTAAAGTGTCCCTTTGAGGAACTCCTGGGCTGGTTGTCCCCTCCCAGCCTGGCACTGCTGCCTCACTGGGGCCATGTTTGAGCCTCTCAAAGTCCTGCCTTGGAGCTGCTGAGGATGCTGAACAAGAACTTGGGGTGGGTGGGGAGTTGGGTTCTGTGGGTGGATCTGGTTTGAGTATCCAGGGCTCTGGAGGCACAGCTGGAATATCCCTGTGGGCATTCCCAGCGTGCTGAGTGACCCCTGGGCAGGTTAAACCAATAACCCCGTGTAGCCACCACTGCAAAGGTTCATCTCCAGGAACCTGCAGCTGTGGGGACAGGGGTGACTTCCCCAGGTCTCCAAAAAGCCTCAGCTCACACCATCTCGTGTTGCTGCAATTCAGAAATTCAAGGCTTGGAGTCACCACCTCAAATCCTTCCTGTTTTCACAGTCTGCCATTCCTCATATTTTACTGAGGTGGGAGGGGCAGAACTTTCCTAAATTGAGATCAGCCTGATGGCTTCAAATCTGTGCAACTGTTCCAGCCTTGGTGTGTTCTGTGAAGGAGCAGCATTTCAATTGGAGAAATTCCACAGAGTCAGAAGTTCTTTGTGTTTCTTGGAGTTGACAGAAACTCTCCAGCTTTGTCTTACACAACCTGCTCATGGCTCTGGCTACAAATATCCCTGTTCCTGGGACAGCCAGAACTCTGCCTTGGGGAGGCCACACTTTGAGTGTTGTGTTCAGTTCTGGGCCCCTCAGTTGAGGAAAGAGCTTGAGGGGCTGGAGCGGGGCCAGAGAAGAGCAACGAGGCTGGAGAAGGGACTGGAGCACAAGTGCTGTGGGGAGAGGCTGAGGGAGCTGGGGGTGTTCAGCCTGGAGAAGAGGAGGCTCAGAGGTGACCTCAGCACTGTCTGGAACTGCCTGAAGGGAAGTTCTGCCCAGGTGGGGGTTGGTCTCTTCTCCCAGGCACTCAGCAATAGGACAAGGGGGCACGATGGGCTCAGGCATTGGAATGGGCTGCCCAGAGAGGGGGTGGATTCCCCATCCCTGGAGATTTTTCAGCTGAGCTTGGCCGTGGCACTGAGTGCCATGATCTGGTAAAGGGACTGGAGTTGGCCCAAGGGTTGGACTTGATGATCTGGGAGGTCTTTTCCAACCCAATCCATTCTGTGATTCTCCAGCTTTGTTTTACACAACCTGCTCCTGTTCTGGTTACAAATATCTCTGTTTCTGGGACAGCCAACACTGGTTTTATATTTGATTTGTGCTTGGAAGGGGAAGTGTTTGTGATTAATTATGGCCACAGCAATATTTCCCCCCTGAACTCAGAGCAATCCTGTGGAAGCACCAGCCATGCAGATGTCAGAGCTCTAAAGGGGTACAACAAATCATAATTACAGATCAGAACGTTGCTCTCCACTAACAGCCATCCCCAGGGGACAGCTCTTGCATTTGGAATGTGAAACACGACTGTTGCAGGGCAAATCCTGCTTTATTGTGCCATTTTAACCTCTGCCTGTTACCTGTTAATTCCTGATGTCACCCAGAGTGTTCCTTTCTAGGGCTGGACTTTTGAAGGTGGCACCAATTTCTCTGCTCAGCACTGCCCAGCACAGCTCCTGCTTCTCCTCCCTCCTGGGCTTTGCTTTGTCATCCTGCACCACCAGCACTCCCAAACCTATCCATAAATGAGGAATAGAGCCCCATTTAGTGCCAGCTAAGCCTGAGCTGCCCTGGGGAGGGAGTGAGGACCTCAGTCAGTGGTCACGGGGTGGTGTTGCCACACCAGGAGCCCCAGGAGGCAGCTCAGCCCTGAGGGCAGCACGTGGGCTTTGGATGCTCCAGGAATGTGAGTTTGGAAACAGCCCTGGGGGAAAGGGGAAGGTGCTGGAGTGACTGTGGGAACAGGGACACAGCCAGGGGGGTGAGGGGCACGGGTGTCCCTCTGCTCTCTGGAAGGAAAAGGGGCAGCAGGTGGCATTTGGAAACAGGAATGCCCAGACCGTGTGGGAGTTGGTGCCTCCGGGTTGTGCCATCTCCGTCCTTGGGGGTTTGTGGGACCTGAGGGGTTTAGATGGGATATTGGGAAGGAATTGCTGGCTGGGAGGGTGGGCAATATCTTTGTAGTGTTGATGAGGGGATTGGAGCATCTCCTGAATGGAGCCAGGCTGGGAGAGCTGGGGGTGTCCACCTGGAGAAGAGAAGGCTCCAGGGACACCTGAGAGCCCCTGCCAAAGCCTGAAGGGGCTCCAGGAGAGCTGGAGAGGGGCTGGAGACAAGGCACGGAGGGACAGGACACAGGGAATGTCTTCCCACTGCCAGAGGGGAGGATTAGGTTGGATATTGGGAAGGAATTGGTGGCTGGGAGGGTGGGCAGGCCCTGGCACAGGTTGGACAGAGAAGCTGTGGCTGCCCCTGGATCCCTGGCAGTGTTCAAGGCCAGGCTGGAGCAGCCTGGGACAGTGGGAGGTGTCCCTGCCCATGGCAGGGGGTGGCACTGGATGAGCTTCAAGGTCCCTTCCAACCCAAACCAGTCTCCAATTCTATTTAATTGCTTGTCCTGGGAACGATTGTAACTGTTTTAGGACATTTTATACAAATAAATATCAAACTACAGATTTGAAAAAATCAATACAAATTAATTCTGCTTTTCTGTCCCTTCCTCTTCTCCCCCACAAGCAACAGGACAGTGAACAAGTTTCTTGAATCCAAAAGCATCAAGGGCTGCAGTTCCCACATGTAATTTTTGAATCAGAATTGGTTTCATACCAAGAGGGTTTGCATTTTGTGTTTATTTACCTTCCATTCAAAGGCAAAAAAAAGCCTTGTGTGTAACCAGGATTGTCCTCACCCTTGCACTGGCTACTGGAATCCGAGGCCAATTATTTTAAATAATCTGGGATGATAATTACACTTATTGCTCTGCGAGCTGCACAGTTGCTATTCAGAGTCCCTCATGTATATTTGATGTATGTTCTGTATCAGAGCAGACCTTTTGCAAATTGGATCATTTGCATCATCATTTCACTCCTTCAGAAGGAATTTTCCAGCCGTGTGGAATAGATTTCTGGCACAATCAGGGAGCTGATTCCTCGAGCTCATCCTGAGCAAACTAAAAAGGAAAGCAAAGAACTTACTAATTTTTTATTTATTTTTTCGTTAATTAACCCGTTTTGGAAATGTGGTTTTTTTTGACAGAGAGTATTTAGTAGAAAATTTTCATGGAATCATGGTTTGGGTTGGAAGGACCTTAAAAATCATCCAGTGCCATCCCCTGCCACACCTTCACCATCTCAGGTGGCTCCAGCCTGGCCTTGGACACTCCCAGGGCTCCAGGGGCAGCCACAGCTGCTCTGCCCAACCTGTGCCAGCAAATTTTACTTTTCTTTATTCATGTGGGGAAACAAAAAATACCCCAAAGAACAAATTATTTCGCTGATTTTTCTTTCCTCTCACGGTGATGATCTCCAGCCCTGGGGCTGGTGGGACAGGTCCTGGTGTGTTCCTGGGGCACTTCCTTGTCCTTATCGATCTTCACTTCAGTTTCAAAAGATGCTCATTGAAAAAAAATTAGAAATCCATTAGAGGGTCTTTCCCCCCTCCCTCACCTACACAAATTGGCCCTGCCTGGAGCTGAGGAGCAGCAGAAACACTGAATGGATGGCTTTGAAAGCCTGATGCCCTCTGGTCCAGCAGAGAGAGAGAAAAGGGCACCAACCCTCTGCTCCTGGCACAGCACAACCACACCAGGCTCTTCCAGGGCACAACTCCCTGAGCACAAGCCCTGTGAGGAGAGGCTGAGGGAGCTGGGGGTGTTCAGCCTGGAGAAGAGGAGGCTCAGAGGTGACCTCAGCACTGTCTGGAACTGCCTGAAGGGAAGTTCTGGCCAGGTGGGGGTTGGTCTCTTCTCCCAGGCACTCAGCAATAGGACAAGGGGGCACGATGGGCTCAAGCTCTGCTCAGGGATTGGAATGGGCTGCCCAGAGAGGGGGTGGATTCCCCATCCCTGGAGGTTTTTCAGCTGAGCTTGGCCATGGCACTGAGTGCCATGATCTGGTAAAGGGACTGGAGTTGGCCCAAGGGTTGGACTTGATGATCTCAGAGGTCTTTTCCAACCCAATCCATTCTATGATTCTATGGGGAGTTTCTGCTGTGGTTTGTGGAGGAAAACAATGGTCTGGTGGGTCCTGCCTCTTCTCTGAGCATGGCCCCAGGGTTGGGGGCACTGTCTCTGGGCCAGGTGTGTCCCCAGGGTCTGGGGACTGGACGTGGCACTGAGTGCCATGATCTGGTCAAGGGACTGGAGTTGGCCCAAGGGTTGGACTGGATGATCTTGGAGGTCTTTTCCAGCCAAATTGATTCTATGACTCTGTGATTCCCCCCTGGCAGAGTGACAGGCTCCACTCACCCGCAACATCTGAAGGAACTCACTCATTTGATGTTTGGTTTGGAAATAAAGCGACTGAGGACTGTTTTGGATGCAAAAAGAGTTTGAGTATCGGGGTTTTTTTTTACCTGAACTGATGCTGATCTGGGGTCCTGCATTCAGATGTTGCAAAGTGGCTTCCAAAGATGGTGTGACACATGGAGGGAACATGGAGCAAAGCCTGAGAGGGTTTGTCTGGGCTGTGCAAAGCCATTATTTGGATTTATTCCCTGCAGCAAAGGGAATAAATTTCTCCTGAACTAAGATGAAATAAACTTTGGGTGGATATAGATTATTTTTCTAAGCCTTGGAGGTTTGAAACACTTTAGGAGGTTAAAAAAACTTTCTAGGAGGCTGAAACCTCTGGCAGATGTTTTGGAAAGAAACAGGTGACTGAAATGGGCAATAATGAGTTTTCATTTCCTTTGAAAAGGATTAAATCAGGAAAGAAAACATAGTCAGGACACAAACCCAACACAGTTTAACAATTTGTTGCAGCATGTGAAGGGAAAATGGTGCTTTTTTCTGGTAGTGCTGATGAAGGAAATGGTTGTTTACATGGCTGGGGATTTTTGGGCAACAAGAGGAGTTTTCATACTTAATATTGGGATTTTATTTGGAATTGCCTCATACACAGAGCGGATCCCAACCCAAACCCCAGTTCATCCTTTCCCTCAGAGGAACAACTCCTTAACATCTCCTTTGCATAAAACTTGAGGGCCTCTGCCTCGTGTTATTGAGCTGCTGATTGTCTTTTGATAGCCGTGGTTTTAATAAGCAGCAGATTATCTGGGGGGTGTGTGCACAGAGCACAGGTATGGAGGGAGGGAGGAAGGAACTGGCAGCACATGAAAGGCAGCTGAGAGGCTTCAAAGGGCAGACTCAGAGGCAGAAGGCAGAGAACAAGGCTGAGAACTGGGAGGAGAAGCTTTTGAAATATAGATAACCTACAGCAGAGCCGAGCTCTGCTCTCCCAGCACTAATAATTAGGCAGATAAGAGGGGGGAGTGGAAGGGAGCCAGGAGATATGGCCAAAGTTCAGCACAAACCATCCTGCAGGGATGGAGCCACGGGAATTGGGTGGTGGAGGAAAGGCAGATGGGAATCATTAAGGATGTGAAATGTCTGTGACAAACCTGGGGACACAACGAGCTCAAACCCAGCCCTGGGAGTGCTTGTGCATGGACAGCAGAAGTCTGAGAGCTCAGGGGGCAGAATCCACAAATCCCAGAAGTGCCTGAGCTGGAAGGGACCCACAGGGATCCAAGAACATAAATAGTAGTAGAATAATAGGGATAAAATAATAATGGATAGAGATTAATGGCCAAAACACGGGACATCAGTTCCCCAGCAATGGGAGAACACACGGTCCTGATGGGAAAACAATCCCAGGATTAACAAAAAGCCCAGGAAGAGGCAGTTGGTTGGCAGTGCCACAGCCAGATCCCTCCTTCCAGGAACCCTTGGTGACAATAAAACTCCTTGGCAGGAGGAGCAATAATTGTTCTGTTAGTCCTGAGTGCTGCAGTTCTCCATCTACTTCACAAAATACATTAAAAAAAACATGAAAAATACATAAAATGCATAAAAAATATATTAAAAAATCAATGCACCTATGGAGGAATTGCCTAATAATGAGGGGGATAATTAAAAGGAAATTAAAAGAGCAGCAAAGAGAGAAATATGTTTGTAGGTGACTTAAATGCTTGAAGGGCAACAACTCTCACTCCTTAAGATAAACGTGCACAACAGACACTCTCAAGGAGATCCACCAACAAGAAAACATAAAATGACACCCAAAGGAGTTATTGGGTGTGGTTTGGGCTTGGGATTTTGGTTTTTAAGGGGAAGAAAATCCAGCTGTCCTTTTCAAAGATGAGCCAGGGAGATTCTCTGCACTGGCTGGATGTGGAAAAGCTCCTCCCAGGGACTTTGGGAAAAGCTCCCCCCAGGGACTTTGGGAAAAGCTCCTCCCAGGGACTTTGGGAAAAGCTCCTCCCAGGGACTTTGGGAAAAGCTCCTCCCAGACACTTTGGGAAAAGCTCCCCCCAGGGACTTTGGGAAAAGCTCCTCCCAGGGACTTTGGGAAAAGCTCCCCCCAGGGACTTTGGGAAAAGCTCCTCCCAGACACTTTGGGAAAAGCTCCTCCCAGGGACTTTGGGAAAAGCTCCCCCCAGGGACTTTGGGAAAAGCTCCTCCCAGACACTTTGGGAAAAGCTCCTCCCAGGGACTTTGGGAAAAGCTCCCCCCAGGGACTTTGGGAAAAGCT
>JAJPCS010000092.1:12265-29755 GCA_021164005.1 Willisornis vidua nigrigula | reverse complement strand
CAGGGACTTTGGGAAAAGCTCCCCCCAGGGACTTTGGGAAAAGCTCCTCCCAGACACTTTGTGGGCAGGTCAGGGGCAGGTCCAAGATACCTCCTTGTGCTTGGGATGGATCCCACAAGATCCAGGCAATGCCAGTCCCAGAGATGTTGCTCTACAGAAGTTGCCTTATCTTTCAAAATGGGCTAAATCCCAAATTAGAATTATTTCAGCAGAGCAAAGCTTAGAAGACAATTGCTGTAATTATGCAAATTTCAACAAGTGCAAAGCCTTAACACAATGTATACAAAATAATGATTTGAAGGAATTAGCATTGGGAATTAGCAGAAATTGGGCATTTGTGTGTAATAACAGGGCTGGGAGCTGATGATCCAGAGAGAAAGAGTTTTGCCAGTTGATATTAAAGCTTAGATAATCTTTTGTTCAGCAACTTCCCCCTCCTGTTTGTTTAGGATTGCAGCCCGTGCCTGTATCACCAGATTGGAATTCCAATCACTCACCAGCTCTTAATTAGACAGTGTAACTGATACTGCTAATTGTGGCAGGGATTGATTATTAGCTGAAGTTTGTATGATAATTAGGAACAAAGTTCTTGAACAGAAGATAAATAAAATAAAACAAACATGAGCCTTCCCAAAGTGGCCTCGTTACACCGTGGTGGAGACACCGAGTTTTAATTGGCAATATGGATTTCAATCCCCTGCTGTCCAGGCTGGTGTGGGGAATCCTTATCAGTGGCTGCCAATAAAACAACATTTATTTGGTTACCAAGGCTTTTTTTTTGCAGGCTGTGAGACTGTCAGATGAGCTGCCAAAGCAGCCTCTGTTCTGCAGGGCCAGTAACTGATCAGAGTTGTCTTTTTGTGCTGTTTCTGCTTTGCTTTTACGACTCCAGTTGGGAGCACAGTCCACAGGATCCCACAGTGCCCCTGGGCTGGGTGTCCCCTGCGCAACACCCAGCATTCCAGAGGACAGGATATGTATTCCTGGTGGAGAAATACAATCCTGGGAATTTTCAGGATCATTTTTGGAATGGCTGTCTCCAAATGTCAGTGGTGGTGAAGCGCAGGTTGCCCAGAGACGCTGTGGCTGCCCCATCTCTGGAAATCCTCAAGGGTGTTGGACTTGGAGCACCCTGGGCTGGGGGGAGGTGTCCCTGCCCATGGCAGGGGGTGGCACTGGATGATTTTTAAAGTCCTTTCCAGCCCAAACTGGTTAATTTGTCGTGGATCAGAGTCTCATGGCAGAAGCCAACGTGGTCCCTCTGCACTTACAGGGACCCTGGTGAGGTTTGAGAACCTGTGGGAGGTGGACAGGAAGCTTCCCAAACAATCAGATCTCTTTTAGCCCCCTCAGTCCCCAGAAAACCATTCCATCCTGGTGTCCCATCTCCCCCCAGAGCTCTCAGGAGCAGCCCCACCACGAGTCCCATCTGATTCAACAGGACAAGGGGGCACGATGGGCTCAAGCTCTGACAGGGGAAATTGAAGTTGGAGATCAAGAAAAAATTCTTTGCAGAGAGAGTGCTCAGGGATTGGAATGGGCTGCCCAGAGAGGGGGTGGATTCCCCATCCCTGGAGGTTTTTCAACTGAGCTTGGCCGTGGCACTGAGTGCCATGATCTGGTAAAGGGACTGGAGTTGGCCCAAGGGTTGGACTGGATGATCTCGAAGGGCTTTTCCAACCCAATCCATTCTGTGATTCTATAATTCCTCTTCCTGGGGATGAGCTGTATTCCTACAATATTTTTAGCACCAGTCCCTGTTATTCTCTCAAGAAATGACTCTTCCATTTGAAACTCTTTTTTTTTTTTTTTTTGCTCTGTGATATCACACTGTGTGAGAAATGTCTCAGCTCTCCCTAAAAAGAGAAGTCCTTTTTCTCATCACGTTGTCTGGTTGAACACAGGGAGTTCATTTGGTTTGGAATTAAATCAAAATGTCAGAATCCTCCTAGAACTGCAACGTCCTTCCTAGAGCTGCAGCTAAAACCAGCAGGAAGTGTCATTTCCCCAGGATTTAGCTGTAATTTAATTCAAGTTTACATCTTGAAAAGGTGAGACAGGAGGCACCAAACCAGGCAGGTTTGTTTGGGGCTGGAAATCACTTTATCACATGGGGAGGTCTGAGATTCCTGAGGTCCTGCTGTGATCATTTGGTGAATGTCCAAAGTGTTCCATCAGTCTTTCCCCTTCCTTTAGGGGGAAAAAGACAGGAGAAAAGCTCCAGTAGTCCTCAACTCTTTCTTCTCACCTCCTGATAGATCCGTGGCTGGCTGGGAATGTCCTCCCTCTTTCTTGTGTGAAGAACACACCAGTGGCTGCTCCATTATCCCCCCACGGTGCAGCTTCTTCCAGAGCCTCTGGCTTTGCTGTGCCTTCAGCAAGAGGCTTTTCCTTGGATTTATGGCATGTGAAGATGAGGTGTGTGACTCCAGAGGGTGGATGCAATGGCAGGAAGGAAAGCAGGAGGAGTCCCTGGGCTTGAGAGTCTACAGAGCTGCACCCACCCTTCCTTCTTGAAAGGCAGGCTGGGAATGATGGCCACTATTGGAGCTGGACTGGATGTGAGATGTTTTCTGGTCCCATCATCTGGCAGGGAAGCATTTCGGATAAACTAATTAATTTGTAGCTGCATGAGGAGTCGGTGCCAGCTTTGGGAACCGTTGGATGCTCCATCATTCTGAGGAACAAGTCATGCTGCTCTCCCCAAACCTCAGGCATGTGCCAACAATCTCCAAGTGCTCAGAAAAGCCCAGAATGTCCCAAATCTAAAATTCTCTCCAGCAAGGAATTTTGGAAATCCCTTCTAGCCATTATTATTTTTCCTTAATGAGTGATTTTTATTAAAGGCTTGAGGAGCAACCACTCTGTACAAACAGCTATAAACTGGGTGCATTTTAATAACTTTTTTCCCAAGAAGTTACAAGGTATTTCATTAAAATGTCAACTTTTTCTTTCATGTATTTTATGATTCCCTTTCTTCCTTCTGCCACAAATACGTTGTTGCCAACATCATCATGACACAGTTTGCTGCCAAGACTGTGGAGAGTTAAAAAAGGAAAGAAAAAAATGAATTTCTCTCCACTTTTTAGGTAAAATCCTTCCAGCACTAGAGGCTGAGAAAGCAGTCAGAAATATCTGAAGTGCCAAAGACAAATGCTGAGAGTGCCAGAGCGGTGACATGAAAACATGGAAGCAGAACCAGGGCCTCACTCCTGGGGGATGAGAGAGTGAGGATCAGCTGTGGACATTTCCTCTGGTCATTTGAAGGTTCCTCACAGTGCCAGGAATGTTTCTGTGCAGGCTGGAGGGGCAGGAGGGTGCCCACACCAGCTCTGAGGGGCTCAGCAGGACAAGGCAGCTCCTGTTGCAGGACACCACGTGCCTGTCCCACCAAACCAGCCCTTGTGTCCTCCTGCTGCCCCTCCAGGGCTTTGCCTTCTAACAGATTGACCTGCTGGCGCTCAGGAGGTCCCCAAACCCAGCTCCAGGTGCCAAGCCATCTGCTCCTGGTTTAATGAGGAAGGAGCCACTTCACCTCCTGAGTGTGGGATGGGTGGATGGAACAGACCCCCCCAGCTGTGCTGCTGGGAATAACCAGGAGATGTGACTGTGCTCCTTTAACACCTCTCTAATGAAGCCCAGCCTGGCTCTGCACTGGGAGTCTCCCTGCCAAGGCCCTTCTTTCCAGCCCCTCAGCATCCTGGATCCTCCCCGGAATTCCGTTAAAACCTTTGTTGTCCGAGCTCCAGAGCTGCCGTGTGGCCAACAGTGGAGATGTTGGATGAGCTTTGTGCCCAGTGTTGCTGCCCTCCTGCCTTGGCAAACCTCCAGCTCTATGTGTGGAGGGGCCTGGCTGGCAGCAGGGAGTCCACGTGGCTAATTCCAGCTCTGACAACTTGCAGATCCCTCAGTGACTCCCCAAGTAATTTCCTGCTTGGCTGGAGAGTGAGGGGCACACGTTATTTCCACTGGTGGCCAATCAGTGGTGGGTTCAGCCTTGCCAGCACTGCCCGTGGCACTGGGGGGGTCTGGGTGCAGCTGGTTGGCTTTCATAGAATCATAGAATGGATTAGGTTGGAAAAGACCTCCGAGACCACCAAGCCCAACCCTTGGTCCAACTCCAGTCCCTTTACCAGATCATGGCACTCAGTGCCACGGCCAAGCTCAGTTGAAAAACCTCCAGGGATGGGGAATCCACCCCCTCTCTGGGCAGCCCATTCCAATGCCTGAGCACTCTCTCTGCAAAGAAGTTTTTTCTGCTCTCCAACTTCAATTTCCCCTGGCAGAGCTTGAGCCCATCGTGCCCCCTTGTCCTATTGCTGAGTGCCTGGGAGAAGAGACCAACCCCCACCTGGCCAGAACTTCCCTTCAGGCAGTTCCAGACAGTGCTGAGGTCACCTCTGAGCCTCCTCTTCTCCAGGCTGAACACCCCCAGCTCCCTCAGCCTCTCCCCACAGCACTTGTGCTCCAGTCCCTTCTCCAGCCTCGTTGCTCTTCTCTGGACTTTGTTGTCCTTTTCAAACAGCATAAAATCCATTTCTTGGAGTTTTCTCCCCTAAGATGTTGCCCTCACCCCAGAGACGTTCTCTGAAAAGGGATTTAATTTCATGCCTTGGGGTTTGGTGCACTCCTGGGCCTTGGAGCAGCTTTGCAGAGGAGGGAGCTGCTGGGTGCAGCTGTTCTGTTTGCAGCAGGGAGAGCTGGGAATGTGCCATGGGAGAGATGGCACACGTCCCATGTGGTGCTGTGGGCACCCAGGGATGTGGGCACAGCAGGGAAAAGGGGGTGGAGTTTGCACCAAAGGCCTGGGAACTGCCCAAGCAAGTTAATTACATGTGCTGTGTCCTAATTGCCTAAGAGAGAAACAGTGGTAATTAACAAAAAGTAAAAAAATTAATGTGTGATTTAGAGCTGGCCTTGGGCTGTTCCATCACATTCCTGGCTCTGGGACCTGGGGCTGCCTCAGCCACTCCCAGGGGGTGATGCAGGTGGCACAAGGGAGAAGGACCTGACAATTTTCTCACCCCCACTGCCCTGTTTTAGGCCCTCATCCCATGGAAATGGTGTTGGTAGATGTTACTGATGTCTCATGGAGATACAATGGATTCAGGTAGAGCTCACATGGTCTCCTCTCATGGCAGGTGACCTGTCCAGGGATGAGGTAAAAGCTGTAGGTGTGTCTACCTGGACTTAGCCAAGCCTTGGACACCACCTCCTGTGGCATCTCCTGGAAAAGCTGAAGCCACAGCTTGGACAGGAGCACCTTGGCTGGGTTAGGAACTGGCTGACGGTCGGGCCCAGTGTGGTGGGAATGGGGCCACATCCAACTGGGAACAGCCACCAGTGGTGTCCCCAGGGATCAGCCCTGTTTGGCATCTTTGGTGGTGTTCTGGAGGAGGGCACTGAGTACACCCCAGTAAATTCATGGATGGCACCAAGCTGGGTGGGATGTGGATCTGCTGGAGGGCAGGAGGGCTCTGCAGAAGGATCTGGACAGGCTGGACTCATGGGATGAGGGTCAATATGGCAAAGTGCTGGGTTCTGCCCTTGGGTCACAACCACCCCATGGAATGCTCCAGGATGGGGGAAGAGTGGTTGGAAAGATGGAAAAGGACCTGAGGGAGCTGGTGGCAGCAGCTGAACACGAGCTCAGGTGTGCCCAGGTGGGCAGGAGACCAATGGCCACTGGGCTGTGCCAGAAATAGTGTGGGCACAGCCCCAGGGCACCTCCAGTGCTTGGGCAGCTCTGGGACACTCAGGATAAGGACATGGAGGGGCTGGAGTGTGTTCAGAGAAGGCAATGGAGCTGGGCAAGGGTTTGGAGCACCAGGAGGGACTGGAGGAGCTCAGCCTGGAGCAAAGGAGGCTCAGGAGGGACCTTCTGACTCTCTGCAATCCCTGCCAGGAGGGGGGAGCTGAGACAGGGTGTTGGGCTCTGCTCCAGGGCACAGGGACAGGAGCAGAGGGCACAGTCTCAGGCTGGGCCAGGCCAGGGCAGGGGGCACAGAGCAGGAATTGCTGCATGGAAAGGGTGGGCAGGCACTGGCAGGGGCTGCCCAGGGAGGTTTGGAGTGCCCAGCCCTG
Organism: Willisornis vidua nigrigula; assembly: GCA_021164005.1. Classification (NCBI taxonomy): domain Eukaryota; kingdom Metazoa; phylum Chordata; class Aves; order Passeriformes; family Thamnophilidae; genus Willisornis; species Willisornis vidua. The sequence goes on along the minus strand of JAJPCS010000092.1, from coordinate 23,671 downwards.
GAGGTGTCCAGGGAAGGACTGGCCGTGGCACTCAGTGCTCAAGGTGGGCGTCGGGCACAGGGTGGGCTCCGTGATCTTGGAGAGGACACAGCCTCAGGCTGCACCAGGGGAGGTTCAGGTTGGACAGCAGGAGGAATTTCGCCCTGGAAAGGGTGATCAGGCCCTGGAATTGCCCAGGGAGGTTTGGAGTGCCCAGCCCTGGAGGTGCCCAGGGAAGGACTGGCTGTGGCACTCAGTGCTCAAGGTGGGCATTGGGCACAAGGTGGGCTCTGTGTGATCCTGGAGGGCTTTTCCATCCTCAGTGATCCTGGGATTCAATGAATAGACTTGGAGTCATGTGAGCAATCTATAGGACATTAATTTCCTGGTATTGTCTCATGGAATGTGCTGCAATTGTGACCTCAACAATCCATCTCCAAATCCATATTCCCAAACTTCCATTTCCATCCCCAACAGCCTCCAGGTGGGTATTCTCTGTGCCACCTGCACCTGGAGTCAAGGGATGAGAGGCCATCAGATTTCCCTGTGGAATATTGATTTCCAGGAAACAACTTTCCTGCAGCCACTCATTGCTGAAACAGCTCCCAAAGTTATACCCTCACCCCCAAATAATGCCCATTTCTGCCACCTCCTCCTGCAAACTGAATTTATTGCTCTGCTCAGCAAAGTGTAGCAACAACAAGGGACAAAAAATATACAGAGATGTCTCCATATTATGGAACATTTTACTCTCTGCAGCCCAACCATCACACATGAGTGGGAATTCAGAGCTTTTGGAGCAGCTGGAAGTGGAAAATAGAACAAAAAAGAAGAGGGTTGGCAGCTGTTTTAATGCCCAGAGAAGCCAGGAAGTTGTTTAGACTGTCTTTGAGCTTGGCCAATGCACTGAGACACATCTACTGGTCAGAAAAGGGAGATATTTAAACATCCATCAGGCCAAGAACACATGACATCAAATATTTAATATTATCTCAGTAAACAGAATGTTGTATGTAAAGGGAACAAGGTTCAAACAAAACTTTATGGCTGATCCCTTGTGCTGGTAAAAGATGATGTTTCCCAGAGTTCAAGGGGGATATTTTTTAAGACAAAAGAAACTTCCAGGCCTGACTCTGCTGCTTGTGGCACTGAGATTGGGGTTTATACTCCATACAATTTATTAAGCTTTAATAAATAAGGAAAATACTTGATTTTTTTACTTAGGTTTTTTTTTTTAACTTATAGACAGGGCTTTTCTTTTCTGTAGAAGACCTTGAGAACAACCACATTATTCAGGCCATTTCAAAGGTTCAAATGGGTGAATGTCTTTCCAATGGTTGGATTAGATGACCAAAAATGTCTTTCCCAATGGAAATAATTCTGTGTTCACCCCACGCATTTGCTGTGCCAGTGAAATGCTGTGTCTGCTTTGAGGCTCTCCCTGTCTTTCCCACAAAAGTCCCAGCAACAAAAAAGGGGGATTTAACCTGTAAAACCCCTCTGTGGAACAGGTGAAATGGTTCCTGCCCTTGGCAGAAGAGCAGCAGAACTTGGTCCCAGTGGTTGTGTTGATCAAACCCCCAATGCAGAGTGAGCAGAAACCACCAGTGTCCAACCCATCCCGAGCCATTTCCAGCCCTGGGAGGGAACACATTCCAGTTTTGTGCCAACACAACCCATCCCCACCCTCAGAAAAACCATTTAAATTTTGATATTGTGAAAATCAATTTTTCCATGTGGGAATCTGCCCTAAAAAATCAGAAAAACCACCCCAAGAGCATCAATCCCACGTGACTGACCCCCTTTTCCCTCCCAGACAATGAGGTTTTGTGGCCCAGTGCAGCTGCTCCATCAGCCACCCATAAAATTGTCTCCTGCTTAGAGAGAAATGCAAAACTAAAAGCCATATTTTTGGCTTGTTAAGTGTCACTTCAGTGAAATGTGCTGGTGCTTGAATAGCTCCCGTTTAGTTTCTAGGGATGGGGGGAAAATGAGGAAATCGTGACAATTCTGGAATATTGTTAATTGCTTTTCCTCCTTGCTGAATGGGGACAGAGCCTTTATATTTGTTTGAAGAGTGTTTAAAGGGGAAATATTCCAAATGTTTGGCTCTGCTGTTACTTCACCTGGTTTTCTCCTTTTTTTAGAAAAAAAAAAAGTGCTGCTGAAATGAGGAGAAAATTCAGGGAATGAGAACCTGAGGGAGAGAGGAAAAGAAAACAGAGGGAGGGGTTAGGTGGGATATTGGGAAGGAATTGGTGGCTGGGAGGGTGGGCAGGCCCTGGCACAGGTTGGGCAGAGAAGCTGTGGCTGCCCCTGGATCCCTGGGAGTGTCCAAGGCCAGGTTGGAGCCACCTGGGCTGGTGGAAGGTGTCCCTGCCCATGGCAGGGGTGGCACTTGGGTGGGTTTTGGGGTCTCTCCCAATATCTTTGTACTATTGATGAGGGGACTGGAACATCTCCTGAATGGAGCCAGGCTGGGAGAGCTGGGAATGTTCCCCTGGAGAAGAGAAGGCTCCAGGGACACCTGAGAGCCCCTGGCAGGGCCTGAAGGGGCTCCAGGAGAGCTGGAGAGGGACTGGGGACAAGGGATGGAGGGACAGGACACAGGGAATGGCTTCCCACTGCCAGAGGGCAGGGCTGGGTGGGATATTGGGAAGGAATTGGTGGCTGGGAGGGTGGGCAGGCCCTGGCACAGGTTGGGCAGAGAAGCTGTGGCTGCCCCTGGATCCCTGGGAATGTCCAAGGCCAGGTTGGAGCAACCTGGACTGGTGGGAAGTGTCCCTGCCATGGCAGAGGATGGAATGGGATCATCTTTACTGTCTCTTCCAGCCCAAACCATCGTAGGATTCTGTGATTCTTTGAAAGAGTAAAAGACATTTGTGTGGGGCTTCACTGGAGTGAAAGGGAAGGGATAAAAAGCATAAATAATTAGTGAAACTCCCCCAAACACCTTTAAAAATACCAATAACTGTCTAGATAAGAAGGGAAGGGCTGCCTGGTTCCACTCCTTGTTTGTGAGGAACAAATTACTGTGACACAATGGACTGAGGGGTTTAAAAATAGCTCAGGAGAAGAGACATTGAAGTGGATTATGAAGTGACTTCTGGAGGTGAAACTCGGGGTGTCGGTGGAGGAGAAAACCCACAGTGAAGAGGGGTCAGTGCTCTGGGCCTTTTCCCTGTGGATGACCTTGGGAAGGTGGAATTCCCAAAGGAGTCTGCAGAGCTCCGATCCCACCAGGCTGGAGAGGAGCAGCCAAAGCCACCCAGCAGGCAGGGAAGAGAATTGGAGTTAATTATAAAGCTGAGCAAGCTCTTGGTGCCATGGAGCATATGGGCAAGATGGGCTTGAGCTGTGGGCAGGAAAATCCCTGCAGAGGACAGCAGGGATCTCCTGGTCATGTTAAAACAGCTCTGAGCTGAGACAGGAGCTGACAGGCAGCAGGGGATGTGCTGACGTGTCCCCATCCACCAGAGATGTTCTGAGGAAAAGCTGAACTTCAAAGGGTTTAAGCCACAAAATACCATTTGGAAAACCGAAGCAAAGGAGGGGGGTGAGATTCTCGGCTTCCTTTTTGGGGTTGGAGTGTGTGCCTTGGAGTGTTTGGCAGCAGGGAGATGTTCAGAGGCTTTGGGGTGTGATGATGCTCTGTAAAGGGAAGCAGTGTGAGATCATGAGGATGGACTTCAGCCAGCAGAGCCTCCGAACTTCTGTGACATGGACAAGATCCCAAAAGTTTGGCTGCCTTTTCAAAGTCACTCAAGTTCCCAGGGCAGCCAGGAGGGGCTCAGATGTGTTTGCTCAAGATGTTTACAGAGCTGTCACCCAAACATGGATGTGGACCCAAACAGGAATCTGGGCCCAAACAGGGATCTGGGCCCAAACACGGATCTGGACCCAAACATGGATCTGGACCCAAACATGAATGTGGACCCAAACATGGATCTGGACCCAAAGACAGATCTGGACCCAAACATGGATGTTGTCCCAAACATGGACCTGGACCCAAACATGGATGTGGACCCAAACACAGATCTGGGCCCAAACATGGATCTAGATCCAAACATGGATCTGGACCCAAACATGGATCTGGACTCAAACACAGATCTGGACCCAAACAGGGATCTGGACTCAAACACAGATCTGGGCCCAAACATGGATCTGGACCCAAACATGGATCTGGAGCCAAACATGGATCTGGAGCCAAAGATGGATCTGGACCCAAACGTGGATCTGGACCCAAACACGGATCTGGACCCAAACACGGATCTGGACCCAGCGTGGATCTGGACCCAAACAGGAATCTGGACCCAAACAGGGATCTGGACCCAAGCAGGGATCTGGACCTAAACATGGATCTGGGCCCGAACACCCTCTGAAGCTCAGGCTCAGGACCAGTGTGAGCTCTGGGACTTTTCTGTGGTTCTGGTCATGGAACAGGAGGGACACCCAGACCCTCGTGGTGTTCCACCATCCTGGGAGCCAGAGCCAGGAGGAATGTTTGTAACCAGAGCTGGGTGAACTGTGTCCAGCCCTTGGAGGTGGTTCAGTCTGGCACACATTGTCCAGCCCACTTGGTCCATCCCTCAGGCGTGTCAACAGCATAAAGCAATTCCTCTGTGCAGTGTGTGGTGTTTGGAGGAAAGGATCTATGGATTGGCTTCCCAAATCCATGGGTCAAGCCCTGACATTGCATCCCAAAGCTGCTTTCTGCTTGGACACATCTTCAAAGTAAGGTCTGGAGTCCACTACTTCCCATGCTTTATACATGTAGACACAGCAGTTTGTTGGTGGAAATGTGCAAGTCTGATCTCCAGGAATGCCTTTTGGAACTCGTTTATCACAAATCTCAGCGTTTATTTGCTTGTTTGAGTTAGTAAAAAGTCTGTAGGGTTTCATATTTCTGGACAAACTGGGTTGCTGAATGAGCTCCTTGGTGGCCTGGCCCTGGAATGAGGCACCCAGAGCCCCTTTCACCCTCAGTCTGGGGCTAACTATGGAAATGGCTTTTTATTTAAGCTGTTTATCAGCTTTTTAATTTCACTTCTTAGCAGTTCTCACAGACACCAGAGAGAAAATAGAAACTGTATCTCAGCCTGCTCTGCAGAATGATGTGTTACCTAAAGCTGCTCATCAGGGTGGTTTTAAAGCATTTACACCCAAACTTACAGGTTTTCCCAAATCAGTGAAACTATTCCTCAGAGCAGAGAGGTTGGGATGCATCTTTGTTGTAATACAATAAATCAGAACCACCTCCTGGCACGTGTTCTGAAAGCTGAGTTTGAGGTTGCAGAGGGACTGTGGAAAAAGGAAAGAAAACCCTCCCAAATTCCTGTGTTTGGCATTTCTTGGTTGCTGTTTGACCCAGGGAAGTTTTACAGGACAATAACAAGCAATTAGAAGTCAAACTGAGTCTTCCCCTTTGCCACCCAGTGGGCACAGCAGAGTCCTGAAGGCTTCAGTCTGAGCAGCCCTGATGAGTCCTGATGTGTCCTGACACTGCCCTGGCCCTGCTGTCCTTCCCTGCCACCTCCTCCTGCAGACAGAGAGCCTGAATTGATGAGAGGAGGCAAACTCTGTGCCCCTGATGCTCAGGGGGCACGACCTGGCTGTGCCCAGCATATGGTGCTGAGTGGCTGGCACAGGAGGGGTCCTTGGGGCATTCCCACTGCATTGGGAGCACTCCAGGTGTCTGGGAAGAGAACTGGGGGTCAGGATTCCTGTTTCTCCTCCCAGATATTCCTCTGTTATTCCATATACTCACTTTTTAGCGTGGCCGCACGAGGTAAACTGTTCTCTAATTACACGTGGAAGGGTCCAGAAATGCTGAAGGAAAACTCAATTCATGGAATCCTTGAATAGTTTGGGTTGGAAGGGACCTTTGAAAGGCATGGGCAGGGACACCTTCCACCAGCCCAGGATGCTCCAGCCTGCCCTTGGACACTGCCAGGGATCCAGGGGCAGCCACAGCTTCTCTGCCCAACCTGTGCCAGGGCCTGCCCACCCTTCCAGCCACCAATTCCATCCCAATATCCCATCTAATGTGCTTATTTTGGCACAATGCTGGATTTCCCTGTGCCACGTAGGGCACTGCTCACAAAACCTGCCTTGGTCTCCGTGAGTAAATCTTGTAACTCCATCCCTTCATCTCTCTGCCCACCATTAAGTGCTCTGATGGGGAATTAATTAAGTTGCACACATGAAGTATTTTAAATCTTTGGAGAGAATTGTTGTAGAGAAAGTTTCTCTTTTCTCCAACCTGCAGACTTGTGTTTATCCACCTGGGGGTTTCCCCAAGTGCTCCAGGTCTTATTTAAAGTCTGACACATCCAAGGCAGCCCCACCATCCACTCCTGCTTCTCCAGCATGGAACTCTCTGTGCAGTCCCACCAGAGCCACCCCAAGTGCTGCCTGCTCCTCCACAGGGCCCAGATTCCAAGATGTGTCCTCTGGAGCCAGCAGTGTTTGCCTGGAAAAATTAGTTGTGTCACCTCAGCCTTAAACCCTTGGAACTGTTTTAAATAAACTGTTTTTCTTTTCCATGTTGGGGCCGAGAGATGGAGTTTGGGACAAGGATTGTTTTCTACAAACTGAGTTTATGTTGTTGTTTTGTGTTGGGGTTTTTTTGTTTGTTTTATTTTATTTTTTAAATCCCCACTAGACACTGCAAATACAGTGACTGTTCCAATCAGGATCAACATTAATTTCTTCCCAGCTTTCAAATGTTATAACTGCATTTCCCCCGACACGTTGGCATCTGTGGTGGTATTTATAAATTTCTGCCTGCTTTGACTGCCATGCAAATCCTTCCAGAAAGTCCCCTCTGAGGAGCTGAAGTGAGAGAGATAACTGAGCACTCAGAATAGCCCTGCCTTGTTGGAGATGATTTTCCATGGAAGTTTGGGGGGGGTTTATCAGATGGTGGTGTCAGTGACAGACAAAGTGGGGTTTGTAATTAAAAGAGCAATTCTGCTTCTCTGGGCTCACACAGAAAGCACCAGCTCACAGTTTGGCCTCTTTTAATATTTGTCACAAAGCAAGAATAGGATCAGGTGCCACTCAGGGGCTGTTCCCAATCCATGGAGAGAGGAATTGTCAAGGGATTCCATAGGAGAAAATGGGATTTATGTGTGATTATTGTTCATGGAATGTTATAAATGTTATCTGTGAGTGTTATTGCTCCTTTAAGCACAGTCCTGCTGGTGTTCCCACCTCATCCCAAACCCTTCCTGCTTCTGCCCTCCATGACCTTGTCCATGGGCTCTGAAATCCCAATGGAATGTGCTGGAATAAAGCTGCTGCTCTGGGAGGGACAGAACCTGTTCCACAAAAAATTGCTGTGTCCAGACCTTGAAAAGGCTGGGATTTGGTTCTTCATCCTTGGGAAGGCTGGGATTGGGTTGCCCAGATTGGAAAGTCTGGGATTTTGTTCTTCATCCTTGGGAATGCTGGGATTTGGTTCCCCAGCCCTTGGGAAGGCTGAGATTTAGTTCCTCAGGCCTTGGGAATGCTGGGATTTAGTTCCCCAACCTTGGGAAGGCTGAGATTTGGTTCCCCAGCCCTTGGGAATGCTGGGATTTGGTTCCCCAACCTTGGGAAGGCTGGGATTTGATTCTCCAGATGTTAGGAAGGCTGGGATTTGGTTTCCCAGCCCTTGGGAAGGCTGGGATTTGGTTCCTCAGGCCTTGGGAAGGCTGGGATTTGGTTCCCCAACTCTTGGGATTTGGTTTTGGGTTGGAAGGAACCTCAAAGATCATGTTTAACCCCCAGGATGAAATCCCTGTTGAAATCTCTGGGAATTTTGCTGTTGTTTTCAGAAGGACTGGGAGTTTTCTGCAGTTTTTCACCACCAGGCTTTGAAGTTGCTTCTCCAAAATCCTCTGTGTGACAGGAATATCCACAGCCCAGGTGTCTGTGCTGCTCTTCTGTCAGGCTGCTGTGAGACACGAGCAGTGAGAAGCAGCACTGATGGGAAGAGGGTTCTCTGTGTTCTCTCCTGATTAAAGTTTCAACGAGGTTTAGACTAAAGGAGCCACATTAATGCATGAAAAAGATGAATATTTAAACCTGAGTGCATGAAGTGACTACAGAAAAAGTCTGTAGAGAGATAAAGGGACATGTCACAACATCCTCTGTCATTGGTGTCACATCCCAAGTTACGGTCACTGAGGAACTCGCTGCCCACTGACCATTTCTCCAGGAAATGTTGGTATTTATTGAATCACAGAATCACAGAATGGATTGGGCTGGAAAAGACCTCCCAGATCATCAAGTCCAACCCTTGATCCAACCCCACTGTGATCACCAACCCAGGGCACTCTGTGCCCTGGGCTGGTGATCACAGTAGGGTTGGATCAAGACATGGTGGATTCTCACTCAGTGCCACATCCACAGAATCACAGAATGATGGAATGGATTGGGTTGGAAAAGCCCTCTGAGATCATCAAGTCCAACCCTTGGGCCAACTCCAGTCCCTTTACCAGATCATGGCACTCAGTGCCACGGCCAAGCTCAGGTTAAAACCTCCAGGGATGGGGAATCCACCCCCTCTCTGGGCAGCCCATTCCAATGCCTGAGCACTCTCTCTGAGTGTTGGGACAGCCAAGAAAGCAAAAGCAGAGCCAAGATCCAGCAGGATTTACAGCCAGCAGCAGGTCTGTATTCTGGGAGAGAGAACCCCTTCTGGGTCACAGCTTTAATTTATGTCTTTATTACAATATTAGGCCTATTCACAACTATTTATTCAGTTCTCTTAGTCATATCAGAAGGCTACAAGGTCTGCACATGCTGCTGGTGCTGCATATCCTGGAATCATGAAATCATGGAATTATAGAATGAGCTGGGTTGGAAGAGACCTCTGAGATCATCAAGTCCAACCCTTGATCCAACCCCACTGCGATCACCAGCCCAGGGCACTCAGTGCCACGTCCAGTCTCACCTTAAACACCTCCAGGGATGGGGAATCCACCCCCTCTCTGGGCAGCCCATTCCAATCCCTGAGCACTCTCTCTGCAAAGAATTTCTTTCTGATCTCCAACCTAAACCTCTCCTGGCAGAGCTCAAGCTGTGCCCTCTTGTCCTACTTGCCTGGGAGAAGAGACCAATCCCCATCTGGGTACAACATCCCTTCAGGGAGTTGTGGGGAGTGCTGAGGTCCCCCCTGAGCTTCCTCTTATCCAGCCTGAACACCCCCAGCTTGGCCAGAGGGGGTTGGTTTGGGGGAAAATGCACTGGTTGCATTTCTTTGCTATGTATTTCTTGAGTAGAAACTTCTGCAGGTTTCTCTCCCTTCCCTCTCCCACATCCAGGTCCAATCCCTGCATTCCCACCAACAGCCTGGAGACAGAAACAGGGATCACCCTTAGAGTCACTGAGGCTGGAAAAGATCTCCAAGATCATCAAGTCCAACCTTTGGCCAAAAGTTCTTTGGCTCACAAAAAAAAAAAAAATCCAGAGAATTTTACCAACAGCCACTGAAGCAAAATAGATAATTTTTCCCTAAATAGTTTTTATTTCTTACACCATCCCATTCAAACATAATTATTTATAAGAGAGAAAAAACAGCAGAGAATTGGGGTGTAAATATTGAAGCTGGTGGACATTGATGACTTCAGGAGTCAGGAGGTCAGTTCCCAGGGCTGGGCAGGGGGTTGTGGTGCCCGTGGGGACCTGTGGGGACACACGGGGTGGCAGTGCCCCAGTTGTGCCCATGGATCTGTCACTGTCCCATAATAGCCCCGAGGGGACATCAGTGCAGAGCGTGGCCCAACGTGCCAAATGCTCAGGAGAAAGGAATCTAATTGGGCTGATTTTTTTTTTTAATTTATTCTGATGTTTGAGCCTCCTGCAAAAGGATTATTTTGCTTTCAGCAGCTCCCAGAAATGGGACTGGGCTGGTGCAACACCACAGCTCTTGCCCTGCTTTTGGCTTGATTAATGCTCTGGAAAAGAAAGCTCAGAGTGAAGATGCAACATAAATCTCAGGCTAATGTTTGGGTTGGGTTTTTTCAAGTTAATTTATTTTATTTCAAGGAATGTGCTTATTGCCTTTTTAGGAAGGGGTTTGTCATCTGTTGAAATCAGATCCTTTCTGCTGCTGTCATCAGTGGAGCTTGCTTTAATTAATACCAATTTAATTTGTGGATCTGACACAAAACTTACCTGAGCACCCCCTTGACCACTCCCCACTTGTCCCAGTGCTTTGGAATTGTGGAGCCAGAAGTGTTGGTGCAAAACCAACTTCCCTTTCTTTGGGTGTGCTGCAGCTTAAGGACGTGCCACCAGCAGCAAAATGCAACGTAGCCCTTTCCCAGATCACATTCCTGGGGGATTCTGCCCACTCAGGAATATTTTTCCACCCACCCAGGCAGGAAACAAACCCCTCAGGTGTGAGGGACATGTCAAATCTCTCCTTGACAGCACAACTCCAGTATCAGATGATGCTTTTCAGCTAATCCAGCCCAGGAAAATGTGTCCCAGAATGTTTTCTCAATTCTTTTCCCAGTTAGAGCTGTTATTTGAGGAAATGATCAAATATGAGCAGGAAAACCACGAGCAGCATCTGCTTGGGGAATGAGCAGGGACTGTCTAAGCCTGGGTGTGATCAGGACTCTCTCCTGGTTGGCAGTTTGGGCATTGCTGTGGCAAAGATGGTTAAAATAGCAAAGGAAGTGCAGCCAACATCTGGAATAGCTCTTTTATTTCCTTGCTGGGAAGTAACCTCGTGGTTTGTGCCCACCCTGGTGTGTCCTGCTGGTCCCCTGGAATGGGAGGTCGATGTTCCCAAGTGTCCCAGAGAGCAGTGGGACCTCAGCTGGCTGCAAAAACTGCTCTGCCCTTCAGCCCCCTCCCCACACCTCCCTCACAGGCTTTGGGGACACTCTGCCCTGCAAAGGGCCTGCAGGTGTCCCAAAAATGTCTGAATGTGGCACCTGGTTTAGAGGTGACCGTGGCAGTGTCTGGTTAGTGATGGACTGGATGGTCTTAGAGGGCTTTTTGGACCTTAATGAGCCTGGGATTCCATGAATTGGCACAAGTTCCCAGAGAAGCTGCCCCTGGATCCCTGGGAGTGTCCAAGGCCAGGTTGGAGCCACCTGGGCTGGTGGGAGGTGTCCCTGCCCATGGCAGGGGTGGAATGGGATGATCTTTAAGGTCCCTCCCAACCCAAATCATTCCAAGTTTTTAAGGTGCTTCATAATAATTTTCAGCCCTTCCCTCTAATCAGCAGCACTTCCCAAAGAGAAATGTTCTTTGTGTCCAAGGTGAGTTGTCTGTGCCTGCAAACCTGTGCCCTCCTAAAGATGGAGAAAATCTGGTGGGGTTTTTATTCTTTCTTCATTTTCTTTTTTCTTTTCTTTCTTTTCTTTTTCTTTTCTTTTTTTCTTTTCTTTTCTTTTCTTTTCTTTTCTTTTCTTTTCTTTTCTT
>JAJPCS010000091.1:293376-319046 GCA_021164005.1 Willisornis vidua nigrigula | reverse complement strand
TTGAAACCATTGGAAAGAAGAGGAAGACAAACCATGTCTGGTCATGCAACCCCTCAGGCTGAGGCAAAGAGACTTACCATGACCATAAGCCCATGAATCAAAACTTGGTGTTTTTCCCCAAACAATTAAGCAAAAACCCCTCAAAAATCCAAGGGGACTTTTGGTGGTTTAGCCTGGGAAAGAAGTTGGCAGCTGAGTCAGAAATAGTGCCCGTGGTCACCCAGGGTTGCCAGTAACATCAGCCTCAGGAAAGGGCACATTTGGCTCTGAAAGCACCTTTTAATTCCAGATCTGGACTATGTGGGAAAATCCAACCCCACATCTTCCTATATGCCTTCTCATTTCTGAACTGCAAATGCAGGGGAAGGGTCACCATCATGAAATTACTTCCCAGTTTTATGGGGTTTATAGTTTTTATCTTTTCACAGGAGGCATTGGCAAAAACATAGACCAAAATTTCAACAGTTTTAATTTCTGACACACATGATACCGGAAATATCACAAGAACACTCACAGCTCTGCCCTGGGTCACAGTCTTGTTCAAATCAGTGCACCGCTAAGAAAACCTGGATGTGGCTGCAGAGGAAACTGAGCACAAATGGGTTGTGGGCATTCTGGGTACGCCTAAGCCTACAGAAAATAGCCCTTGGGTGCAACAAATTCCCACAGAATTCATTAGAAGTAGAATTGAAAGAAAATAGCTGTTCTCCATCCAAGGAAATTCGCCTTACATTAAATTTTGTGAGTAATAAAAGACAGCAGCCAAGCTCAGCAAAACCAGTTCTGTTCATGGTCATCCATTGCCCTATGCTGGTCCCAGTGCTCTGAGAACACATCAGTGCCTCGGCAGCCACTAAGCTTGTGCCATCTCTGGGACCCTGCCCTGCTGTGAATTTTGTTTTCCTACTAATGACTCTACTGTGTCAGGAGACTGACCCAGCTCAGTCGAGTTTGGCTTCAATTTCACTAAACTAGTGTGAATGTTTTTCTTTTCTGACCCCTCACACTTTCTGCTGAGAGGAGGCTTCAGTCCCAGTCAATAAAGCTTGGGCAGTGGCTCGTGACTGGCCAGACAGGAAAATTTCCTCAAGAACCCCTGAGAGAGAGAGAAAAAGAGAGAAAGAGAAAGAGAGAAACTCTTCAGGACACAGGATCTATCTGTGTAAGTGGGATATACCCATACACACAACTCAAATTAAGCAGAGCCAAAAAAGTTCTTGAGGGCTGCTGGAAAGAAATGAAAGAGCCATTACATAAAAACATGGATATTGCTCAGGAGTTACCCATCCATGAAGTCAAGTCGGAGTTCTCCAAATCACATCAGTTTGTCCCTTTCTGAAGTTGCTCCTCTCATGCCAAAGCACCTATTGGAATAAGCTTTGACCTATGCCAGAAGGCATTGTGTAAGTACCTTTTCTCAGTCACCACCAGAGCCAGAGAGTCCAGAAGTCACTTCACATTTTAAAACCAGATTTGATGAGCCCTGCAGCCAGCCAGAAGCAGAAAGAAGAAAGGCAGCGAGGAGATAAACTGGAGAGGAGCAGAGGCAACAGAAGGAGACAGCAGAGAAAGGAGGTTTTTACACATGGCGTAACAGCAACCACACCTGGGAAAAAGGGGCTGCTGCTGCCTGGTTTTCCAGTAGAAAATGAGAGAGCAGGAGGTAAGAGGAGAGGAGGAAATAGGAGCTCTCACCTTCAGGGATGTGCTGGCATACCCCAGTGCAGAGGCCAGTTGCAGTTAAGAAGAGAAGGAGCATAATTAATGAGGTTTTCAAGGCTGTGTGCACTTTGCCTGGCTGTACAGTGGCTGCACCCCTCTGGCCATTAAAAAGGAAGGAATACAACTTCTGCCACTTGCCACATGGACCTCCCCTGTCTTTCTAAGAGGTTCCCAAAGCAAACTGAGGGCAAAGGCCAGTGCCAGGGGCTCTGCTCCTGCCACGCTGCAGCGCCAGCAACACCAGCTGCTCCCTCACTGGATGGGGAAGAGAATCTGAATGGTGAAAGTGAGAAAACTCGTGGGTTAAGGGAAAGAGTTTCACAGGGAAAGCAAAAGCCATGCACACTAGAAAAGTAGAACAAGGAGCTTATTCACTGCTTCCCATGGGCAGGCAAGTGTGCAGCCATCCCATCAAGGCCCCATCAGTGTAAGGGTGACTTGGGAAGGCAAATGCCATCACTCCAAACACTCCTCCTCCACACTGGCTCTATATGCTGAGCCTGACACCAGATGGTCTGGACTATCCCTTTGGTCAGCTGGGAGAAGCTGTCCTGGCTTGTCCCCTCCCAAATCCTTGTGCACCCCCAGCCCCCCTTGCTGTCAGGGTGGTGAGAGAAGCAGAAAAGGCCTTGATGCGATGCACTGCTCTTCAGCAATTAAAAGAAAAACAACATCCCTATGTTATCAACACTGTTTCCAGAACAGCCCTGCTCAATACCTGGCTACTCTGAAGAAAATAACTCTATCCCAGCCAAATCCAGCACACATGCCTACCTCCAGGTAGCAAGTAAGTTCTGGTGGACAGTGGGATGCACCATGCAGGACACAAGGTCCCTAAAGCTGCTTCAGAGCCAGGATCAGCCGCTGCCCTCTGAATGGGCTCAAGACCTCCTAATCCCGATTTTGTGCTGCAGCCTGGTTTGCCCTCCTCACCTAGGGCAGGCACACACACCGCTGGCTGCCACAAAAGAGCTTTTCCAGCACAGAAGGTGTGGGTTTGTGGATCCCCTGCCTTCTGCTCAGAAGGCTCTGGGCAGGTGTCTGCGAGTGCCCAGCTGATGGCACTGTGTCTCCATCAATCTGGCTGAGTGCAGGAGAATCCACATGTGCCTGGCTTGAAAAACCTGCCATTTGCTGGCCCGGTGAGTCCCTTGCTATTCACTGACAGTCATTTGTATTTAAGCGTTTTTACTGGATCCTCCTCCTGTGGGCATGTCCCCTTTTTAAGTAGCTGAAGTTTTGCTCAGCTTCAAATAAAAGTTTTTGGGGCACATTTGAAGAACTTTGTAAAAGATTTGAGGAGCAAAGACAAGGCAGAGAGAAGGAGGATGTGAATTTGTAAGTACTTTGCTGACTTTGCCATGACGGGCATTATCCCAGGGCCTCTGCCAGATCCTCCAGGAGCTCCTCCAGACCTGGGTGTCAGCAGCACCCACTGCTGTGCTCCCTGTCCCCACCTGTGCCACAGGCTCCCTTTTAATCCCTGCTCTTGCAGGCACCTGTCTGACCCTGTGCTCCACAGAACTAATTCACCGGAGGATGCTGAGGCTCCACGTGGAAAGGGGACACCATGAGACTACCTGGAATTAGAAGACCTTCCATGGATGTTGTTCTGTGTGCCCAGGATCATGGGTGCAGTGTGGAGTGTGTAACTCCTTCCTGTCTTCCCAGAGAGAGTGCTTCAAATAAATTAGTGTTAAAATTATAACTGACCCAAGGCAAAGGCACACTCTAAAGCAAAGTTTTGGAGGTGTTTAGGTCTGAGTCCAGGTTCTGTCTCTGAATGAAGTGTAAGCAGATTGCTGCTTGTATTTATGGGTTTGTTGCCTTTTGCAGAAAGTGAGTGCCAACAAGGGACCCTGCCCCTAACACTTTCACCTTGAAGAAGTTCCAACACACCACACATAAGGCTTTGAATCCTTGTTCAAATAATTTTAGGGTGAGAGGGTTAAAAGCGCTTGAAAGTGCATTTCTGTCCTCCACTCTGCTTTTTTTCAGGGGGTCAGAGCCAAAAGCAATTGAAATTCCACCACAACATTTTATGCTGGAGTGGTGCCCCTGGTTTACTGCACAGAGAGAACTGCAGCGTGGATGTGCAAGGAGGCAGCAATGCACACACTTTCTCTGCTGCCAGCAGTTAAGCAGAAAGCAAGGAGATTAAAGCTTAAAACAGCAGCAGAACTACATGGTCATCAACTGATCTTTCAAGTCATCAAGGCAAGCCAGAGTTTCAGAATGGAGACAGCTTCCATTTTTTCACCCCCCAAGAGATGTTTAATTTGTGAGAGACACAAATTTCATATCTAGCTTGACAAACGACAGAGAGAGAGGTGAAGAGACAAGGAGCTTTGTCTCAGATTTCAGGAGTCTGTGACACCTCAGATGTGAGCCAGAAGAGCAGAAGAGAGTCATGGAGGGAAGGTCTGGGTGGAGTGCAGGTACATGATGTGCAGAGCTGGGGCCAAGGGGTTGATCTTGGAAAGTAACGGGACAGCAGAAAATCAGAGGGAGGCACAACCAGGCAATGCTTGGGGGAGAGTGTGGGGGAGAGAAGGGGCTTAAAGTAGATGGTGGGGAAGGAAAGTGTCAGTAAAGGCACAGAGTTTTACAGATGCCAGGAATATCTCCTGTGTGTTCAAGAAAAGAAAAAATGAGGACTGCAGTGATTGAGGTGAGGTAAAAAGGGGAAATCAAGGGACATGAACTTTAAGACAAGAAGAGAATTGGGTTGAAAGTCCCATTTCTGCACCTCTGTGAAGGCAGCGTTGCACGGCTTGTGTGCCCCCTTAGGGGAGCAGCAATGGATGATGCATCTGACCCCTCAGTTTCTCAAATCTTTCAGGGAATTCTGGCTGCACAGCAAAAAAAGATTGGCAGCAAGTTAAAAAAAACCCTCAGTATGGCTGGGCATGAAGAGCCATAACTCACAAGAATCTGGGGGGCATGAAATGGGTGTCCTGACCTTGTCCTACACTTTCTGTAAGTAAAACACCAGGCAGCAGATGATCTTTGTGCCAGAGACTGATTTTTTATTCCCTCTTGGAGAACCACAACCTCTTGTGCATCACCTTGGGCCACTCCCAGGAGGAGGGAAGGATGGGAGCCTGGGAAGATCACTGTGTCCTGGCTCTGGGCTGGGATAGCTGCAAAAGGAGCTTTTTATCTGTCCCCCAGGCTGCCTGCACCCAGCAGGGAAATCACAAGAAGGGCTTGGGCTGGGGGTCACACCACAATGAGGTGGGCAGCAAACACTGACACAAGTCAGCTCAGCCTTGGAGGAGGAGGGAGGTGTCAGGGACACACAGCTGACATCTGTCAGCTCATCAAACTGGGAACAGTCCTTTAGCCAAGAGAGCAGCAAACCTCACCAAAATCCTGGCCCACTGGGAGCCCATCCTCATGGCAGGGCCAGGAGGCAGAGGGAGCACTGAGGAAAGAGGTGGCAGGAAAGGTCCCTGAAAGCCATGCCACCCATCTGCAGCACCACAGCTCACCTTGCAACAGGACTGTCCTGTGCTGGAGCTGGTCCAGGATGTGCCTCTGTAACCTGGAGACTGCACTGGGATTATGTCTCTGGTCCAAGATTTCATGTCACAGGCTCTTCAGAGACAAACTGACCTCTGTTGGTTTGTTACAGGCCTAGAATAGTTATCAAAAGGAGCAGTGCACTCTTGCAGGAGAACCTAGAGCAGAAAAAATGATGTTACCATTTCCTTTCAGAGTTGCACTCAGTCTCTGTTCTGAGTGGGAGCACCACTGCTGAGGGACTTCCAAACCCTGGGTGCTCTGTGCATCCATCCATGCTGTGGGAAGCAGTTGTACATTGCCAGGGCATTAAATTAGACTCCCTAATGAGCTCTGAGCTGCTCGGGAGATCCAGCAGTCCTGGCAAACTCCGTTTTTTAGGATCTGCAGTGAAATGAACATGGCCGGTTTGCTTTCCTGCTCATCCATAGGGGAAAGCACAGACCTGTGGGTGCCTCAGAGGAATGAATATGAATGAGTTGAACTGAAGGGAATTATCTATGGAGGATATTACAGAGCTGAGGATGCTACTTGACAGCCACAGCACCTCTCTCAGATGAGGTCCCTGAGGGGAGCTAAGCCCTTTGCAGGTGGCATTTGTAACCATGCCCCTACTGGCTGTGCTTGGGGAAGGATGTCACACAGAAAATTTGCTCATCAGTGCAGGTCTGAGCACAGCATCCTGCAGAGAAATTCCTCCTGGTGAGAGTCCACAGTGAAAATCACTAGTTGGATTGTTTTTAACACAGCTTAAATGAGCACTCAGTGAGTTTCATGGAATAAATCCATTTCATGTCATGCTGTTTTCATGCCAAACTTACCCTATCAGCAGGCAGCCTATTTAAAATGGGGTTATGACAAAGCACTAATTTTATTAGTTGACTGTGCTTGCCAGTCAATGGTTGTGCTTTTCACAGTCACATTACAGTGTGTGGCTGATGGATCTGCAACCAGGATACTTTAACTTTCAAATTATATTAAGATCTTACATCAAACAAGAGCTTAGACAATAATCTCCCACCCCAGCTCCTGAAAACATGCCGCCCCTCTTCCTCTCTCATGCTTTGCCAGCTGTCTCTCAAATATTTCTGCCTCCCTGCACAGATGAGTACAGGCTTTGAGAGACAAATAACAACAGTGCTGAGTAATCTCAGGGCTCTCCACATCATTCACTGGAAACACCTCAAGTTAAGGAGGACTTATCCCTCCTGTTCAGCACCTTCTTGATCTAAATCTCACCCTTTGGGGTGTCAAACTTGCTGTTTACACTTCATTTTCATAAGGCCATCGAGACATCTTGAAAATTGTGAGCCTGTTCACTCTCCTCATGGCACGTCTTCTCTTTGCAGTATAGAGCTACATTTTCTGTATTTGTGTTTCTGTGTGTATGTTACATTTTATGGAAATATTTAAAGAAAAAGAGATTCTCGAGATTAACTGAAACTGTCTCTGCTAATAACAAACAGCTCTACTTGCACACCAGAACTGTCTGCAGGAACCGAGCTCACAGTTCCACACTAAATCTGAATGTCTGCACCAACCTGATGTGATGACAGCAGCCCACAGAGCACGGTGTGAGGCGGGACAGGCTCCACGGAACAGCCTCCCCTGTGACAGGCACAAGGGACAGAACAGTGGCAGGGACTGCCCTTACCCACCCTCACGACCCCCAAGCCCCGGCAGCGTGAGCGCCAACCCCATTACCCAACCATTACACACCAGACATTTTCCAACACCCACAGCTGGGCTCTGGAGCTGTGCAGGCTCCCCTCTGGAGCAGCAGGTGGTGGAGAAAGAACTGATCCCTTCAGGAAGGGCACAGACCAGTGTACACAGGACTGGTGTGGGCAGAGCCTTGGGAAAAGCTTCGGAATCCTGAAGTTAATAGTAACTGAAAAACCATCATTGATGATAAAGATGACACAGAAATCATAGGAAGATCAGGGACATGCCACGGAAGGCGGAGCTCACTGGAGGTGTTCTGCCCGTGACCCCACCAGTGCCCACCAACAGCCCATGGCACCAGCACTGTTCCCACCACATCCCATGGCCCTGGCATAGCAGCCCTGGCAGTGGGAGCAGCTGCCCCCAGGCAGTGTTTTCACCCATGGAAGTGCCCAGGTTGGAATTCATTCCCGTTCTTCTCAGCCCTGAGGAAGCAGCAGGAGCCTGGCAGAGGAGTTTTGTGCCCGCAGCCACCACGGGCTGGGCAAGGACAAGTGGAGCGGCTGCCTGAACCCCGGTTTGAATGGGCAGGAGAAGGTGGGGGGCTTGGAAAACAGGGTTAGTGTTCCAATGAAAGGATTACAGCAACGATTATAATTTGCTGCTGCCCAGTGCCTTCCACTCTATCCCTCACTCCCATCCTTCCTCTGGTTCTGATCAGATGGCTGATAGGTCACAAGTGGGGATGTAATCCCATTGAGCAAAGCTTTTTTCCCAAGTGCAAGCAATAACTGCCCTTCTGAGATGGCTCTTTGCTTTGCCCTTTTTGCATTTATTTTTCCTTTTCTTAAAAAAAAAGGTCCAAATAGTCCAAATAAGAATTTTTATGATAAAAATGTGTAATAATGATTCATTCTGCCTGCATCTGAAACAGGAGATGCCTCGGTGGAGCAGACATGCTCAAAATAAACTGCCATATTTTTTCTTCTTTAAACCTAATTAGAAAATTCTCTCCTTTGCACAGCTCATTTTGCACCAACACTAGTGATCTAAAAAGAAAGTGAAAGGAATGAACACATGCATTGAGATTAGTATTTTTAATACCCTGCAGGATTTTTAATGTTTTAAAGTTTGCCTTTTTTAACATCATATGTTTACATAAAAGGATGTGAAAAATTTTTACTTTCAAATGGCAAGAACTGCTGGCACACAGTGGGACAAGTCAGAAATTGGTGTGGAGCCAATATTTTCTCACATCCGCCATGTGACATCACCGTGCTCTGGTGAGTTACTGGGCAGAGCCGCGGGCACGGCAGGGCTGTGGCACCACTCATGGTGCTGTGCTGGTGCCAGCCTGGGGCTTCAAGGGCTCACACAACTCTCAAAAAGCAGAAAACAAGGTTTCTGCTGCTCCAAATCAGGATCTGTGTGCTGCAACAAGACTCATGCCAGCCTGTGAGGACTGGAACCAGTCCTGGAGAAGGACCTCGGCACAGGACTGCACTAACACAGACTGCACAGGACTGCACTAACACAGATCACACCGAGGGCTGGAGCTTGTAGGAATAATCCAGAGGGGAAAAGTACCATCTGTGGCCACAGTGTTGGTGCTAAGCAGGAACTTGCTCTTGGAACTGCGTCCCTAAGTGTATTTTAAAGTGCAAGGAGCATGGAATCCTGGAATGGTTTGGGATGGAAGGGACCTTCAACTTCATGCACTCCCACCCCTCGCCGCGGGCAGGGACACATTCCACTGCCCCAGGTTGCTCCAAGCCCTGTCCAAGCTGGCGTTGGACACTGCCAGGAATGGGACAGTTACAGCTTCTCTGTGCAAAGAGTACCCTGGGAGCTGGAATTCAGGAGCCACCTCCCATCAGGCAGGAGCTGGAGCCAACTTCAGTCTCATAAATGCAACCCCTTAGCATATCCAGGCTATCCAAGTACAGACTTTTCATGGTTTTCCTCATTTTGCTTGAATCCTGGATCAGCAGCTAAAAGATGGAGCATTGTGGGGAATATCTGAGGTGTGCTGGGCCAAAGCACCATGTCCTGCCCCAAGCCCACAGCCCACTGGTGGGAGAGGCTCTGACGGCTCCTGACACAACAGCCTGCTCTTCTCTTCTAGGACATGAATTAAGTTAAAGTTGCCTGTGCTGAATTGCCAAAGCTCTGTGCATGAAGGGAAAATTGTAAAAAAGATAATAAAGTGATATTTTTTCCCTTCTGACAACATCGTAACTGCAGAATTTCTGAATTTCCACATACCCAAAAGGAAGGTCTCTGGAGACCCTTGCACTGTAAAGGGGTATTTTTCCTGAGGAACACAAAAAGCTCATGATCCAAGTGGCTTCCTGCCCTCACGCACCTCAAACAGTTAATTGTGCTCAGTATCCTCACTCAAATGGGCCAGAAACCTGCAGCTGATAATTCTGAAATACTGTGGCCACAGGGGAGTTCCCTCCCCATCACCATTGGTTAGGGATCGTCTTAGCTCGCCAATTTTGATTATTTAATTGAAATTACATGTATTAACATGGGTGTTAGTGCAGTCCTGTGCTGAGGTCCTTCTCCTGGACTGGGAAACCACTGGTTCAGTTTATAAGGGGCTGTGATGTCCTTTATCACTGAGTGTTTCTGTTGTGCTCCACTAGCTCAGGAAGCCTTTATATTTCTGAATTGGAATGGTTGTGATGGTTCCTTCCCACTGCATAAATCTAATATTCCAAAGATATCTGTGACTGCTGTTACTGAAATTCTGCTAATTTTATGCTGAGTTTGTGTTGTTCCTCCCCTCCTTTCTTGGCTTTGCAGCACTGAAGGTTGGGTGAGGATCCCACCACACCATCAGTGGGGCTGAAATACAAGGCATGTGCCAAGGGCCTGGAGTGACAGGACAAGGGGAATGGCTTCTCACTGCCAGAGTGTGGGTTAGATGGGATATTGGGAAGGAATCCTTTCCTGGGAGGGTGGGCAGGCCTTGGCACAGGGTGCCCAGAGAAGCTGTGGATGCCCCATCCCTGGAAGTGTCCAAGGCCAGGTTGGATGTGGCTTGGAGCAACCTGGGCTGGTGGAAGGTGTCCCTGCCCATGGCAGGGGGTGGGACTGGATGGGCTTGAAGGTCCCTTCCCACCCAGACCATTCCATGGTTGTGTGAAACATGTTCCACAGGCTCTCTTGCTCCAGTGGCTTTGACATGGTTGGTTGGGGCTGAAGTTGCTGGTGGAGGTGATTATTCCACTGATGTTGTTCGATGTCCCTGCGTTTGAGGATAAGGTGGGATGGACATGCGTGAGGCACTGAGAGTGTGCAGTGCCTGAACTGAGCCCCTCAACAATGCCCTGTGCGGGGCAGCCTGTGCTGCACTGTCCCTGGGCTGTCACCCTGTCCCCGCCGGGCCACCACCTCGCCTGGGCTGTCACCTCATCCCCCCCTGTGCCACCACCCCACCTGGGCACTCCCATGGCTGCAGTGTCTTGGGCTGCTCTCCCCTGGAGCACCTTCATGTGCTGAACTCCAGGAACAAATAAAAAGGGCTGAATGGTGATTAGAACATGGCAATGGCTCCTGTGTGGGCTTTACTTCTACACTGGGAAAAGCAGAAGCTCAACAATAGTTAAAAACCCACTGAAAACTTCCAGCCCACCTAAATTGCGAATTCTGCCCTGTCAGGGGAAGATGAGTTGACTTAATTTGCAGGTTTACTGGTTAATTTGCCATGAAGGCTGTAATACCAGTAATGTGCTGAGAAATAGGGGAAATTTACTTTTTTGTTAATGTAATTATAGGATGTCTGTATAAAAGTTATTAACTGCAGAAGAGCAATCCTGGCAAAATGAGTTTAAATTAAATGATAAGTTAGAGAAACCACTCAAAGCTTTTTGCAAGAAGATGCTTTATTATTGTAAGTTCCTTCTTTAGCTGTGCTCTATTTTTGAAATAAACATGTAAAGCAGAGATTGCAAATACAAGTGGTACCACTGTAATCACCTGTTTAGGAATTCCCCTAATTGATTAGAACACAGATAATAAAATAATCTTTCTGGAGTTTTACTTGGTTGTAGGGAACTCATCAGTCCTGGGAACTGAAGGAGAGTATCAACACTGGGGTTTAAGATCTGGTAATGGAAGATATTTAGAAACTTTGATTGAAAATAAATTCTGTGATATGCTGGGGAATTCACAACTCCACCTCAGCTAAGGCAAATTTTTTATTCTGCTTATGATGTAAAAGAAGACGAAGAAGACAAATAAGCAGTTCTTCATTCCCATGCCCTTCTTTTTGTTTTCCTTTTTCCTAATGCAAGAATCCAGGCAGTGACACTGAAAGGTGACAAATTTAAACACTGATATTTTCACATTCTGGGCTCGCAGCCCTTGGAGTTCATCCTCACCAGATGTTGATGCAACAAGATGGAAAATATTAGATGTTTTATTTTATCCCAGTGCTGGTGCTAAGCAGGAACTTGCTCTTGGAGCTGTATCCCTGAGGCAGGCCTGGCCCTGGCTTGGGCCACGGTCACGATCACCATCGTGGCCACGACAGCGGCCCCGGTCGCTGTACCTGCCACCCACGCTGCCTCCAGGGCGGCTCTCGGCACATGTGCGATGTATCATAGAGGAAAAAGTAGCTCTGGACACACAAAAAGTACCAACAAGTAGACACACAAAGTAACATAGGGCAGCTGACACCCGTGTGACACACAAACCAGTGTTGCTTTCAATTCTACCCCTTCTTTACCAAGAGAGAAACAACTTTTGTCCCCCATTGTCCACCCTGGCCTCGAACGCTTCCAGGGATGGGACACCCAGAGCTTCACTGGACAACCTGTTTCAGTGCCTCACCACCCTCACAGTAAGGAATTTTTTCTTACTATCTAGCCTAAACTACTCTCTTTCAGTTTTAAGCCATTCCCCTTAGTGTTGTGTTTACATGCCCTTGCAAATAGCCCCTCTTCATCTCTCTTGTAGGATCCCTTCAGATACTGGAAGGCTGCAATTAGGTCACCCCAAAGCCTTCCCTTTTCCAGGTTGAACAAACCCATTTCTCAGCCCTTCCTCATAGAAGAAGTGCTCCATCTTTCTAATCACCTTGGAGTCCCTCCTCTGGACTCGCTCCAACAGGTCCATGTCCTTCCTGTGCTGGGACCCCAGAGGTGGATGCAGCAATGCAGGTGGGTCTCACCAGAGTAGAGGGGCAGAATCCCCTCCCTCGACCTGCTGCCCATTCTGTTTTGGATGCAGCCCAGGACACACTTGGCTCTGTGGGCTGTGAGCGCACATGGATGGAGCATGTTCAGCCTCTCACCCACCAGAACCCCCAAGTCCTCAGCGGAGCTGCTCTCGATCACTTCATCCCCCAGCCTGTGTTGATACCGGGGGTTGCCCCAACCCAGGTGCAGCTCCTTGCACTTGATTTTGTTAAACCACATGAGATTCCCATGGGATTACTTGAACAGCTTGTCCATGTCCCTCTGTATAGCATCCTGTCCTTCAGGTGTGTCAGCTGCACCACTCAGTTCAGTGTCATCTGCAAATTTGTTGCAGGCTCAGTGAACCCCTTCATTTATGTAATTTACAAGGATATTAAAATAACACTAGTACCAGTGCAGATCCCTGAGGGACACCACTTATCACTGATGTCCATTGGGACTCTGAGCCACTGACCACCACCCTCTGGATACAACCAGCCAGCCAACTCCTCATCCACCAAATAATGTACCCTTCAAACCCATCTCTAAACCATCAATATAAAGAGAAGGATGTTGTGGTGAAGTGTCGGTGGATTAATTGGCCACCAATATGGTGATGGGGTTCTTCAGCTCTGAGGGGCAGCTGACCGAACGCTCTAGTGAAATCAGCTCTTTTAGAGTCAGCCCCTCGAAGCGCAGGCAGGCTCCTCCCGGCACGGAGCTCCCAAAAGAAGATTACCATGCAGGATGAGAGGCAACGAAGAGAAGCAAATTTTTATTGAGCTGCCCAGCCTTATGTAGGGAGCGGTGGAGGTTTCCAGAACATGGGAGGAAAAAGGGAGGGGCGAAGCATCCCATTGGTCTGATCATAAGCAGCAGGGCGAAACAAGGAGAGGACCAATGGGGAAGGGGGATTAGAACATAACCAAATATGGAACTGTGGTGCACTGCACCAAACTGGGGCCAATCGGAAGGTCTGACGGGAAAATGCCCTAGGGATTTATTGGAAGAAGAAACTTGGACAGGATGACTAGGAAAAATACCTAAGGTAGACATGATAACCATATTGACATCAAACTGGGGAGACATCTATATAAGCTTTAAAACTGCCAGAGTCCTTATAAATTCGTTGCAGGGCTTCCATATTCGGGGTGCCAGGGTCTTGGATCTCGATGTCCTCATCTATCCATCTTTTGTAGTATTTCTGCCACTGTATAAACTGTGTACCCCGACAGTGAACCATGTCAAAGGCGTTACAGAAGTCCAGACAAATGACATCTGTAGCCCTTCCTTTGTCCACTGGGATAGTCCCTTCATCACAGAAGGCCACTGGGTGGGTCTGGCAGCACTTGCCCTTGGTGAAGCTGTGCTGGCTGTCTCAGGTCAATTCCCTGTTCATGTGCCTTAACAGAGCTTCCAGGAGAGCTGCTCCATGATCTTCCCAGGCACAGAGGTCAGGCTGACAGGTCAGTAGTTCCCAAGGTCCTCCTTTCTGCCCTTTTTAAAGATGGGTATAATGTTTCCTTTTTCCCAGTCACCTCGACCCTTACCTGACTTCCATAACTCTCCCACATCATGGGGTGTGGCTTGGAATCTCCATTAGACCATTCCCTCAGGACTCTGGGGCATCTCATTGCATCCCTCAGGCTTATGTACCTCAGGTTCCTCAGGGGGTCTTCTCCTCTGTGCATTCCACGAGTCTCCTGGTTGAAGTCCCCCAGCAGGCTCAGAGTATATGAGCACAAGCCCTTTGGCAGCTGGAGTAGGAAGACTTCATCATTAGGTTCCACTTCATCAAGCAACCTGTAGCAGACACCAACCATGAGGTTCCCTTTGTTGCCTCAGCCTCTGATTCTTACACAGAGACTTTGGCCCTGCTTGTGTCTAATTGTGGTGTGTTGCAGGAGTTACTCAGAAGTAAGGCAGAAATTCTACTGAAAGCTCAAAATTTTGCACAACAAATAAAATGCTGGGATAGACCTGGACTGTGTTAATTGGCAAGAATGTTGTCAACAATGGATGGACAAGGATGCAGAGGTCTCCAGTGGATATTGGTGTTTCATACAAGATTTATAACAGCTATAATTGTGATTCTTCATACATAAATGTTTCCCCTGTTTAATGTTTGTTATGACAACAGGTCTACCCATTGTATTTTCCCTATAGGTGTCTCTATCCAAGTTCTTCTTCCCACAAACCCCTAGGATTTTCCTGCCAACCCTTCCCTGATTTGCCCCAGTTTGGTGCAATGCACCATTTCCCCGTATTACGCTATGTTTAGGTCCCTGTCTCCTCTTGGTCCTTTCCTTGTTCTACCTCTCTGCTTATGCTGGAACCAATGGGATGCTTTATCCCTCCCCTTTCTCCTTCCATGTTCTAAAAACCTCCCTCGATCCCTTTATAAGCTGGGCACCCCAATAAACTTTGCTTCTCTCATGGACACCTGGCCTTGAGTGTGGTTCTTCCCTGGGGAGCTGCGCCAGGCTGGGTGTGGGAGGAGCCATCCCAAGCTTCAAGAGACAGCCTAAAGAAGCTGATATCACTCAAGCCTGTGGCCACAGTGCAGCTCGGAGCAGAAGACCCACGCTCCTATTTTAGGAGCATTCACCATCCACCGACAATAAAAGATTGTTAGTTTTGATTTTTTAAATTCTGTGTTACAATTGATGCAGCTCATTATACCACAATTTTCAAGGTCTCAAGCACAGTTTATACATTGAGCAAGAAAATAGGGGGAAGGAAAAGTGCAGCATTAGGTCAAGAAAACACAGGAGTCAAGCTAAAATCTGTGCTACATGTCACTTTGAGTAGACAATATAAACAAAGTAGTTATAATAAAGCTCGTGTTATCCAAAGATGTACAGGCTCCTGAGTGGGCAGAGGCACAGGGAAGACAGCAAGAGGGAGTCAATGACCAGCAGTAGAGAAGGCAGCTCAAATGATCTGTCAGTCTAAAAACATCCTTAGAAGCAGATACAACATTCTGTTATCAGCACAGCAGTATAACTTCAAAAGATTGACATGGAAAACAATAAAATTTTGTCCAATTTATTTCAATTTGAGACAAAACAAATTCCTAGCCATGGTCTAGAACTGCCAAAAAGAAGGGGTGTGCTAATCCACATCAGCAACACACACTTAAGATCATAGTAAATCAGCAACAAAAAGTTCAGTGACAAAAGCTCCAGGCTGACCAGAGAGTTCCAGGCACCTGCAGAGGATGCTTAGAGCACAGCTCAGACAGTCGAATTAGAAGTGAATCTCTTCAAAGCAGAGATCACATAGGTTGTAAAACCAGATGTGTTTGCATTTAGATGAGACCAGGGAGCCTTCCTGGCACTGAGACAGCTCCATGAATGGAGACAGAGTTAAAAGTAGAGGGGAGGAGAGGTGTTGTAATGGATAACTGGTTAACTTTAAATCTTGTTCCAGGAAAGGTGTCATTATTAAATACACCAAAGAGTCATACATAGAAAATTAAGAGTTCTAAACTTGCTGCCATCAGTGACTCTTCCTTTTGAGAGTCATTTTATCTACGCTTTAATGGTAGTTTTTCCTTTGATACACATTACTATCATTTAACCTGTAATTCTTTACAAGCAGGTCAAATGATTTTAGTATAGCACTTCTAGATCTGAAAAAAAAAAGAAAGGGGTGAATACAGAAAGGGGCAGAACTATGTCTTGTTGCAGATATTTAGCAAGACTACCGAATAGCTCAGTCATCTTGTCATCTGAAGAGATGAATAGATTCACCCGTCATTTCACACTTAAAATAAGCAGGTGTTTAGAAAATTGACATAAATTGAGCAGAAGGCTGAGGAAGACTGCAGAGGGATTTATTTATTAGCTTGTTAAAACAGCATCTAGCATACCAGCAATCAGCCTATAATCCAGTAGCAACCAGACACCAATTTTAATCCATTTCTTTGGGGCACAGAGTAGGATGAATATAAAATCACCATTTCAATGGATTAACATGGAATTTCCAAACTGAGCCACCTGGAAGGATTCTGAGACATCTCATTCATAAATTTATTAATTTTTAAAGCTTAAGAGCAACTTTCAGCATAGTACTACTACCCTACAGGCTATTCAAGTAAATATACAATTCTACTTTAAATATCAGGTTTATCACACTGTATAAAAATTGTTTTTTGGTAAAATGCATATTAATATATAAATCAAATGCCAAGTATAAAATGTTTACATTTTATATTTTTTATTTTTAAGAAAGTTAAAATTATGAAATTGATTTGTGCAGGTTATAATACTCGCTTTCAAAGAGATTAGTCCTCAGAAACAGGAGCTACACATGAAAATTGTAAATTGATATTTCTTGTGACCCTACTAAATTTGCTTAATAAAGTCAGACCAACAGTACTACAGTTATAAAAATTATATTTACAGTCTCACAGAGTGCAGTGGGAATAGATTTAATAGTAGTTGCCTGAAGCTTTGAGTGCTGTTAGTGAACACTGATGCCACCTACTGTCCAAACTGACAGGAAGGTTTCATTTTGCCTGTCTGAAGGGCATCATTGTCCCATTGTATCACACAGACATCCCAGAAGAAAATTCACAAATTCTTCAGACAATAACCCCTTAAGTGAAAAGCAGTAGATTCCACTTCCAGTCAACATCAACCAAACTCCACATTTAACACAGAAACAGGGCAGGGAGTGGCTTGTGAAGGAAAGCAGGAAACATATTTCAGTATCATAACAACAGTTTTGAAGATAACTAATTGGACTGAGCTCTCATTTCTAAGCAGCACAAAAGCAAACAACTGTGGAAAGCCTATAAATGACAGCACTATAGAGCTGTTTCCACAAGTTTCACAAATGCACCTTACATCCATTCTACAGACCAGTTATCATAAATGTCTTTTTACAGGCTCTGTTAGTACTTTACAGATGTGTATCTTGATGTAGTGTTTTAAAACGTAATTCAAGCTGCTATCAGCTTTCTGCCAGGCCTTACACAAAGCACAAGTGGCTGCCTGAACTTGCACTGCCCCTGTTCAGTCCATCAGTGCCCCTAAAACCTGCCAATGCTGCCATCCAATGGAAGGATTCTGACACATGCTGGGAAGAACTTTCTGCACGTTCCCGTGGATCAGCTGTCTGTAGAGTCAAAGGGTCTCTCATTTCTATGGACAGAAGGAAAAGCTTTACTCTTCCTGCTTGTCATAACATTTAAGTTAAGCTAACCTGAATTGATTAACACATTTTACCCTGTTGTAAACAATTTTAAAATTTTAGCAATTCTGAAGAAGTCTATATTAGTTTTTAAATGAAGAATGCCATCCATACTCTGAAGAGCTAGAAATAGGACTGAAGAGCCTTGTACTGGTATTTTAGGTTCATTTCTGACCTGACTAGCTGCTGGTATTCACTTAACCTACAAAGACTGTGACTGATTTAAACCTCAGTGAGCAGGAGATGGTTTGCCTAGACCTGTAAATAAGGAGGAACATCCATGACATTGCCATCTCAAAATTCCCTCTGTTTCTCCTCTAACTGCTATCATTACATGGATGCAGAGTTGTTCCAGTGTCTCAGATACATAATTGCACCAAGGATCTCTTCTGCTGTATTCCAGAGTGTGGTCAAGGAGGAAGAGACTACAGAGACTCTTGTGGGCATGCTATTTTGGAGCTTTTAATTTGGGTTTAACACATCCTTGCAACTTTGTTGTAGTGAAATGATGTCTCAACATTTCAGTAGGTAATTCATTCAGGAAAGGAGACATTCAAAGCTCACAGTGGACAATCAGTCTTGAAACTGTGAGAAGTTACCAGTTTTAGCCTATTAAAACTGGAAAAGAAAAATCTAATTTTAAGTCTAGTTTTCTTTCCAAATGTAATGTCCTTCAGAGACAAAGACTTTTGTAAGATAGGATCTCAACGTCCTTAAAATTGTTTTACTTTCTTATAAGAATAACATAGAAAAATAATGAAGAAGGTTTTTGGTCAGGAACTGAGAAAACTCATAAAGCTGCTCTGAAAAGAAAAACAACACATATGGGTACTGTTTGTGAGATGCAACTCAACAAAGAAAGATTTGGACTTCTCAGCTTTCTTTCAGGATCACCTCATATACAGAAACTCCACAGCTTTTCATTAGAGGGACAGGTAGAGTCTAGAGAAAAAGAAAATGAAAAAAAAATCAACAACACCCCTTATGACTTTTTAGTCATCCTTTTAAGATGTCATCCTTTTAGGATGTCACAGTAGATGAGAATATCCTGACACACTCTCCAGAACAAAGATTATAGAGATGTGTAAAAAACCCCCACTGTTGCAACCAGCTTTCGAGGGACCGCACATACCAATATGATGTACAGGCAGATCCAAGGTTTATTCAAATCAACAGGTATATATCCCTTAACTGACCCCGCCCTCGGTTCCAAGACCTGACTCCATAGGCTAGGGCAGGTAACATTTCCTTTTAGGGTGAAAATGAAACTTGAGGGTGGACCCTGGGGCTCACCTGAGTTTGGGAGGGGCCACAACACCCCACCCCGAGTAGATGGCAAAGCAGTTAATATTTTGGGATGCTTGGTAAGTTTAGTACTTTTGTGCTAAATACTCTGGATTTACATTACATTATCAATTTCAAATTCTGTCTCTGTTCTATTTAGTGAAGAGAATTTTGAGTCTTTTTCTGTCATGATGAAGTATAAATTTATGTAAGTCAATTTTTATCTTGATATGAATATTCCATTTTGTTTCATTTAATCTTCTGAATATGCTCTATAGCAAATCAAGATCTACCTCTTCCTAAACAGGAATGATTTTGATGCCTAGCACTATTAATTATTTTACTTCTTAAAGCACTGTAAAAAGAAAAAAACAGGATGATGATGATGCTTCTGTTGGACACGCTTTGATGTGTATTATCTACAAACATGCAAGAGCTTGGGAACAAGATGATTGTATACTAAAGTGCTGGTATAAATGCCATGTTAGTTTTCCCTTTCCTGTTTATGTAATCTACAATTCAAGTTTCAGGTTCTCCTATGCTATGGATGAGGATTTGCATGTAAAGTAGCTGTAGTATTGCTTTACTGTGGTTAGTTACTGGATTGCTGTTATGGGCACGTGGGTTCTTTTTTTTACTTTTTTCTTACAACTGATTGACAGAACAGGGACATCCTGGCTGCACACATGGAATTATAGAGTCAGAATATCTCAGATTGGAAGTGACATATAAAGATCTTTGGGTTCAACTCCTTGCTCCTTGTAGGACTACATAAAACTAAACCATAAATACATAATCTTATCAGAAACTGCTGAGTGTCAAACCCAATGACTCCTCCTTTACCTTTGAAGCAATTATTTGAAAATCTTGGGGTTTTTACCAATTTATTTGTTTTGATACCAGCATTTCCCCTGGCTTTATGTAGCACATTGTTTCAGTATTAAATTATCAGGCTTTATTTTTAGTCCTGGTTCTCTAGACTGCATTTGCAAAAACACTGGCAACATCATGAAGTCATTTTGCTGTTCATTTACAATAAAACACCATTGCTCAGAAGTGTGTATATGGTCTAGTGTATTATTTTGTCAGCTAGGGGCAACCTGATAAAGAATGATCTGCATCCTGATAACCTGTGTCTCAGAAACTTTTGGTGACTATATGTCCGAGTTCAGCAGGTGTGACCAATTTATCACTGTGTGGGTGTGACCAAAGCTGTGTATTCAACACTCTCTATTCATTTCCCAAGAACTGTTGACAATGGACCATTTGCAGCAGCTGCACAGGACACACCTGACCCCTCAAGATGTGAGCTGGGTATGAAAGACACCTGTGAGATAAGAGCTGTGATAACTCCCCTCCAGGAAGTCATTAGCACCTTCACACCCAGCCTGAGGGTGCTAATGGGCCATCCACAACTCCAAAATGCCCCACCACTCACAGAGTTACATCATCCATTATGTAACTCCTTGTCCTGGGGGAGGTACTGGGTGCTCCCACCTGGGCCTGGGGGTACATAATCTGGGGGTTTGAAGACCTCAGTACCACTTGTCGGACCCAGAGGAGGACCAGACCCTCAACAGGAGGAGACCACCACCATCTGCACCTACAGGTTTTTTACCTCCTTTACCTTTGGACTCAGGGGGAACCACGTGAGGCTCAGCACAGGGGCCAACAAACCCCATTGTGTTTGTGTCCCAGGGGACTGGGTTATACTGCTGGGTTTTGTGCATTAAAAGCAATTTCTCTTTGTGTCATTGTATTTATTGTAATTTTTTATTAAATTGTAACTGATTTATAATCTCTTTTCTTGTGGGTTCATTTCTCCTGCCGGTTTACCTTTAAACCAGCACACTGTATATCATCAGACTCCTTCCCAGGCCTTTCAGATGGTTGACTTCATTTTATCCTCATGGTATCACTGTGAAATTTGGAAAATGATGGATTTTACAGATGGGAAATTGAACCGTAGAAACATTAAGGATTATTTAAATGAAATAGCAAGACACTTCCAGTTTTCCTTTCCATAATCAACAACCTAGACCTAATGTCTGCCTACACCCAGTTCCACCTTTATCTATTAGGATCAGAGATACCACTGTCTTTCTAAATCTTTAGAAGCCTCTTCCTCTTCAGATAGAACTGAGAAGGGCAAATATTACAAGGAGCCAGAGGGAAGGCATTCCACTTCTTCCTCATTTCCCTGTCTTCTGTCTTCTCAGCCTCACAGTACCACAATTTTACTTCTATCTAACTGACAAAAAATGGTAGAGAATTAATTTAGTAGAGAAGAGGGCAATACCCTGCCATGTCAGTGAGTTAGGTGAAGTGTTGAATAATCAAGGCTGTTTTCAGAAGAGGAAAACAAAAACATTCTCTTCAGTAACATCAATTGCATGCACAGTAGACCTTCTGAAAATGTCAGCCCCCAAAATAGTTAGGCAGTGCCCAAGTGATTATTATATATCCTGGAGGTTAAGTAGCTCCAGGAGGAGGGACCAACACTGAGACTTCAGCTCTGAAAAATGGAAAAGATAATTTCTTTGAAACGGCAAGTAGATGCTTCACTCTAATAGAGCTGCTGTTGACTGTTCTGCTGTGCATCCCATCAGTGCAATTCCTGATCCAACCATAAGCAATCACCCTTTTTGAAATAAAAACTGTCTAAGGAAGACATTTTCCTCTTATGGGAATTTTTCTGCTCCCAGCTGAGAAGCTATAGAACAAAATTAAGACAACTACTAGTCTTATTTTAATATTTAAGTGTGCAAAATATAATCTAACTAAGGTCTTTAAAAGACCAATCCAATGATACAAAAAAATTGTCAAAGAAATACTATGCAAGTTTTATGTCAACTTTTCACGTTTCCTTAGAAATGCTTCCACAGTCCAGATACTTTGATATTTTAAAATCTACATTGTTACCTATGGAACAATCAAAGCTAAGATAGTAAAATCATTGTATACCTCTGTATAACTGGATGAAAATAAGTAGCAATATGCAATCTGTTCAGTCTCTCCTAAAAGTCCATTATTTATGTTATACAGATATCCAAATGTTTCATGTCTACTTCCTATTGTTAATATAAATTATAGCCTATTTCATGTCGGCAAATCCTTTTCAGCAAAAAAAAAATTATAATTTCTTGAATCCATGAGGTAGTCTACAAAATGTAAACAGTACCTGAATATCTCTGCTTCCAGATAGCACTGAGCTTAGATACATTATTACGTAGGGAGAAATAGAAGTTACTGTGTTGCCTAGACCTGTTTCCTTGCAATTTTTGACAGTGAGCTGATAAAGGGTTAATGATGTTACACAAAGTTACAAAAAGAGGCTTTTTTAATAAGTACATTCTACTCTACCCAAGCGTGTTCCTTGCTCTAGTTGTACTTTTCTTCAAATCACTTATTCTACAGTGTCGAAGATCACCAAGAAAAACACAAACTACCTTCATGTTACAGGGCAGGGGAAAAAAAAAAAGGTGCAGCAGGGAATATCCTGGTTTCAAGTCAAAGAAATGAACTGCAGATGATAGAAAATAAAGAGCTGGGATCAGTAAACAGCAGATCTACTTTTGCACACACTTTCCCTAGAGCATACCCCAGATCCACCTGCTGACAGTTCTATTTGTTGCTGTAGCTGAAGAATATTTCAAACAGGTTTGGCATCTGCTCCAGGTTTTATAGTCACCCATGTTACTTCTGAGTAATGATTCCAGCTAAACAACACATGACAAGGGCACAGCATCTCTGGCAAAGGGAAAACCTGAAGAGGATAGAGCGGAACATGATGGAAAACAAGTGTGTTGGAAGTCACGTGCAAGAAAAGAAGATTCCTCAGAAAAAAAATGGGGGGTTATTAAGAATGTGGGTTTGGCTCCATCTTGTCCAGCTCTCTCGGACAACAGAAAAACCCCCAGATGTTATTTAGGGCATATCCCTACCTTTTCCCACTTTATATTCACTAGAGACCACTGTCTGTGATTTTAAAATTCCTTTTGAACCTCTTCATGTTAAGTGTCTCCACAGTTTACAGCTGCAAAAATTCACTGTCAGTTTTGTAAAGAAAAAAAAAGGTTTGTTTTCTAAGTTTTAAATGCCTTTTTTTACTAGCCGTTTCCTACTAGTTCAGCAAGGACCTCTTATTCTAGGACTTGACAAAAATAGTACTTGCTGTATTTGTCTTATCCACCATTTTTATGATTTTATAAGCCTTGATTACATTGTCCCTCATCTCTCCTCTCCAAAAGCACTTTGAGTCTTTCCGCAGAGAATGTTTGCTTCATTCTCTAAATTATGGTACAATCACATCACTGGAAAGAGGGACAGAAATCAGGCAAAACACATCATCTCACGGTTTTAAAATTCATTGTTTCATATTTCTTGGGGAAGACAAGAAGGGAAAAGATTCTGTTTAGGAGAGACAGAAGAGACTGTTTCAGAAAGTCTAATTGTCTTAAATGTATAAGTAGAGTATCTGTATTTTCTTTTACTCTGGTCAATTACAGGAAAGATGTTACCCCTGTGGCTCAAGGCAACAACTATTCAGAGTTATTAGACTTGTCCAGTTAATTATTTGGC
This sequence comes from Willisornis vidua nigrigula, assembly GCA_021164005.1. NCBI lineage: Eukaryota > Metazoa > Chordata > Aves > Passeriformes > Thamnophilidae > Willisornis > Willisornis vidua. The sequence goes on along the minus strand of JAJPCS010000091.1, from coordinate 295,881 downwards.
CATTATAAACATGAATAACATTTGCAATGTGGTTCCCTATTTCTTAAACAGCAGTTACTAATAGAATGTAGGCCTCATTTTCTGAATGAATGGAGAACATATATGTGTGGTCAATGATTAGGAATATTCCAGACATACCTGGAATTATTACACTATGAACAAGGACTGTAGTTTTAGTTACTCTGCATTGACAACATATGTCTTTTTGTATTCAGAGCTGTACTGCCTTTGTTGTTTCTCTCACAAACTCTACTTTTAGCTTCCTTGAGATGGTTTTAGTTCCTTAATTACAGAGAAAGTACAATTCAACTGCACAACAGAAGCTTAGAAACAACAGGAAAAAAAATTTTAAAAATTAATTTTTTTTTCTATAATGTTTCACAGAAAACTAAGAATCTTAATTATTTTATTAAAATTTTAAATGTTACTAGGTATTATTACACCACTCCACATAAAGCACATCAAGCTAAAGCAGTTTAAAATCCACTGCAGTATTTATTGAATGACTCACAATCTATCCTTCAGTATTTTATAAAATTTCATCATCTTCTCTGATTTCTGTTAATTGTGAAAATCTCACCTGCCAGCATAAGTTTCTTTCATTGCATGTTTATAATCATAGACTACATTAAAATCTACCTCAAATTTTTAGTGTTTCTGTTGTATACTACCATCAACAGCTATTAAACACTGTCTGCTAAGCAGCAAGTGTAAATTGATACTCTTTTCAGTCAAAGCTTTCAACTGGGCTACCTTTTATTTCCCAGAAAATTACTTTCCCTGTACTGAACTCATCCCTACCCATACAGCAGGAAAGCCCAGCACAGTCTCTCTCTGAAGAAAACATGGCCAAGTTCTCAAGTCTGCTCTTGCTCCTTTACTGTAATGGGGCAGCTTGTCATGAGCAGCTCATCATCTGAGACTTCAAATTGCCACATTCTTATAAGCTCTTCCCCAAGTTCCTTGTAGATCAATCAATTTTCTCCTTTTTCAAAAAAGAAGTGCAGCCCCAGCCTTCAGGTAAACAGCATCATGATCTCTTTCTTACTGACACCTTCACTTGTGGACAGGCAGTTTCCTAAGACAAGGTAACCAGTTTTCTGATAAGCACAGAGTTAAGCTTTTCTCTCTCACCCAAAGAAAAATCCTACCTAGACATTTCTGTTTGTGCACTCTTACTCCTGTTTGCTGCAGGTACCTGTTTGGTACCTTTCCTGGGAGCAGTTCCACATGTTCTGTAAATGCCTATAAGTTATCACATTGGGAAGTTCTGAGCTTTTCTCCTTGATACATGTTTCTCTAGACTTTTACTCCAGCATTTACTTCCTTCTACTTTCTCCCTTGTGTCCTCTGAACACTTAAGTGTTAGAATTCAAGGTAGTTTATTTCACTGAAATGTATATAAGTTCCAAAGGAGTCCCAATTAAAGAGCAATTTACCTGCATAATACACAAAAATTCCCATAAGTTCACCATTAAAGAAAAACCTGAGCACCTACCAAGATAATGACCATACCCTTTTACCCTTCAAATAGTCACCTCTTGGAATTGATACAAGATTTTGGACAATTAACAGGAGATTAAGGAACTGGATTTAGCTGACATGTATCTAAAGGAAATTAAAAAGTTTATTCAGACAAGCAGTGAATTTAGCCCTTCTTCTCAACCCTTCTTCTGTTTATTTAAACTTTTCATTTTCCTGAATAATACAACAAAAAATATATTGGGGGTGGCTAATCATTAGTAGTTAAAAATAAAGCTTATTTTTGAAAAAATAAGTATGCTTAAAATGTTCTTTTATTACATTCTGAAGAGGCTGGAGTAAAAAGAACAAAACCCCTAACAGCCTATTTTCTCTCAATCTTCACAGAAAACTAGAAATTAAGTTTTACTTTTCATGCTTTGACTTGAAAAGGAAAAAAAATTAAATAAATATAAATTTTTAAAAATCATGACAAATTGTGAAGAATAGACTTCTCCTGCTCAAACAATATGAGTGGTACCTTCTTGTGCCTCTGCAATTTGTTATAATCACTTTAAGTAAAGCCGTGTCACCTAGGAGAAATAAATACTTCAAACCACACTAACAGAGCTTGACATCTGACAAGCTGTTCTCCAGCTGAACATTTGGCAACAATAGTCATTATCTTGTTTCATTGACAATGTTATTGTTCTCTCTTTAGACATGCTCTCTTGCTCTGTTCCTTGATTTTTCACTCTCACTTGGCTTTTCCATTCTCCTCTTAAATAAAAAAAAAGGTAAGAATAAAAGACAAATTAATTTGATTTGATTTGAGGCAGCTACAACAGATGTACCTGGAGTCCACTTGTATCCAGAAGTGGATGTGAGTTGGTTTTTTTCTCCTCTGCTTTTTATTATTTTTATTATTTTGAGTATTCACAAGTACTTTAATGCAAAAGGAAAAGGTGCTAAAAATAATAAAATAAAATAAAAAAATAAATAAAATAAAATAAAATAAAATAAAATAAAATAAAATAAAATAAA
>JAJPCS010000091.1:276462-293366 GCA_021164005.1 Willisornis vidua nigrigula | reverse complement strand
ATAAAATAAAATAAAATAAAATAAAATAAAATAAAATAAAATAAAATGAAATAAAATAAAATAAAATAAAATAAACAACAAAACAAAACCAACAAAAACTCCAAACCAAAAAAAAAAAGCCAAAACTAAACCCCACACCAACAGCTGTCAATCTTACAGCATCACTTCCTTCTACGTACTTGGACAGAAATAAATTTTTAAAAATTCTCTTCAGGAAAGTGTTGAAAGATCACTCAGTACTGACAATTTGTGTCAGCCAAGTCCCACACTGATCGGGTTGTGTAGCAGATGGAGCAGCTGCAATACATCAATTAAACATCCTGGAATGATTTTTTCCTTTGGTATCTGAACGGGCCAGCCAAAGCGCCACCAGAACGTTGCACCTTTTTTCACTAGAGGGAGCCAAAATCCCTGAATACGTACCAATTTTAAGTACCAATATTTCCAAGTTTTCAGTCCAGTCCTATGTTAGGACTTACTGAGGTAAAGATAAATGTGCCACTGCAGGAAGACTGTTGTGATTATTAATAATGTCAATATATTATTGCAGGATATAAAGGAGAAAATTAAAAAGATACTGGCTTGCTCCTGCTGGTACAAGTATCAGGAATTTTGGCAGCAGAACTTGGGTATAGCAACAAGTTATACTTTTGCATCTTAGTAAGGAAGTCATTTTACATTTAATCATCTCATGTACTAATTCATGCTCAGAACGCAGCTGTCTCAACACGAGACAGAGAATAATCCAAAACATGAGCTAACTTTACAGTGCATTGATGATACTTGTTATTGGACAGGTATATTTGAGGTTCAGTTTCACAAGACAAAGCAGTGATAGGGATTATATGGAAGTATGAGGGACAGTACAACAAAGAGCTAGAGTTAGTCTTTCATCATTCAACTTCAGCAGTCCTTACAGAATGATTTTGTACAGGACCTCAGGGCTGATGAGGAGTTGTAGAACAGGATTGGCCATGCTGCAAAGTTAGTGCAGCTCAGACTCATAAGATGCACATTTTGCAGTAACCAAAGGCAGCATTCACTAAGCAGCACACAGGAAACTACACAGCCAAGCATGGCTTAACCATGTACAGAAGTTTACAGCTGGAGAACATAGTGCTAATTTCGAGTGTAACAAGGAGAATGCTCAAACGGGCGTTTAGGATGAATAACTTCTCTTCCCCATCATTCTGATCATAGGAGAAAGCTCAGTCTTTTTTCCTACATACCTATGATGATTCCAGTGATGTTGCAAGACTAAACTGGATTTCTGACAAAAGACTTCATACAGAGAATGAAAGAATGGGATTTGGGGACTTAAAAGTTTGGGGGGTTTTTTCATGTTTTTCTTTTTTTTTCCTCTTTTTCCTTTCCCCTTAATAACTTCTGAATACTCTAAGGCCATTAGGTTACTGAAACTAAAACGCTTTCAACCTAAAACATTCTATGATTCTATGAATGTGTGACACTAGAAAAAGAAAAAAAAAGGAAAACCAACAACAACAACAAAACACAAAGACTGAGCTCTGGCTAATCTTGAAAGTAACATGTCCTTCTTGGGTTCTAATAAAGAATAAAATTATCATGCTGTCTTCCAGGGGAAATGTTAATGTCCACATCAAAATATTTTTAGATGCTCCTTACTATTCTTACTAGAGTGCTCTTCTTTTTCTTTTTTTTTCCCCAGTCAATTTCAAATTTCTATTTACCTAAACAAGTTTCATCTTTCATCCAATGTCATTGTTCTGGAAGGGAAAATCATGCAAGACAGTAGAGCAAGTAATTACTCTTTACCACAAAAAGTAACTCTCACAGATTTGCTAATGTAGCAGAAGGACAGCAAAGTCATGACTAAGATAATTAAAAAATATGTCAGACAATTCCTCAAAAATTGAAATCAGATTTTGATCTCTGTATTGCACTGCATTTGTGGTTTGGATTTACAGTCATATACTTGCAAAGTTTGGTAAGATTTTAGGCTGGTTTCAAAATATTATGTAAATAACCTGGATGTAAAGATGGAATTCCCTGCAGATGATTGGAATTAAGGGCAGGTAACATTTGTTTGAAGCATTTTAAAGCATCACCCAAGTCTAATTATAGCACAAAAAAAGAAATACACTGGATTTGGAATCAAAATCCCATCAATTTTCAGACCTGGCCAGTGTCAGATTGTGAACCCACACTCAGTGTCTGCATATTAACTATCAGAGCAGCTTCAGCTCCCTGACCTTAATGACTTGTTACATTCATTCCAGCCCTTCCACTGCATTAGTGATGTTAAAAGCACTTTCTAGTGGTCTCTGTTGATGCCCCAGAACACCTCTCCAAAGCACAACAGCAGAAGCCTTGTCTCCACCACCACTCACCTCTGCAGTGCCCCAGTCTCAGTGCAAACACAATGCAGCTGGGGGTGCTCTTTAAGGAAGCTCTCTCAGTGAGCCCCACAGGAACTGTAACCTACTTTGCATAACAGAAATGTGCTTGAAAGCACTTTTGAGATCTAATAACACTCTCTACGTACAGAAAAGAGGAAGTGGCAACGAACCAGTGAAAACTGTCTAATAAAACCTTGCCCCATAGTAATAGAGTTATGCATTAGAGTTCTGAAAACTTCATTTGGGAGTAAATGTATAATTGTTCTATCTCTGGCTGTTAAATTTCCTCATGGTAGACAATATGGTGCTGTACTTGCATTTATGCCCAAAGCAGTGCGGACAACACACAGTTCTGGTTACTGAACAGGGTTTATACAGTCAAGGAGGCCCTCTCTGTTTCTCACTCTGAGCAGGCCAGGAGGGAGAAAGAGCCTGGGAGGAGGTGAGCCAGGACAGATGACCCAAAATGACCAACTGCAAACTCCACATGCCATATAATCACATGCTCAGCAGTAAAACTGCATGTGCAATCTTGCCAAAGTATCCAATCCTCAAAGGCTGGGCATTGATGTGCTGCTTGGAGTCACTGCCTTGGCATCACGTGCTCTTTCTTCCCTCTCTTGTCCATTTCTAAACTATCCTTATCTCAATCCATAACCTTTTCTTAATCCAAGCACCAAAAAGCACCTCTTTAATTCATGAATCATCTTGTAGATTTTTCATACTGGTGGATGGGAATGTGGAGGTCATGATAGAAGATGTATTTATTTTTTAGGTCAAATTAGTATGCAGCCTGTTCACCTTTCCCTGAAATAAATAAAAGAATTATATAGAAAATATTTTCCCAATTTTTAGGCCATTAAAAAAAAAAAAGGTTGACTAACAATTCAGTAGGGATAAGTCCAGCAGCAATTCTATAGGCCTTTATACTTCAGTTATAGCAACAGAAGCAAAGGAGAATTTAAAGTCAAACTTTTGACTGAAAATTGGTTTATTATAGAGATTTTTGGGAACACTTGCTCTAAGATTTTCCCACATGAGCTACTAGTATTGGATCCTGCGTTTCACTGTGAATAAGGCCTTTCACTATGACTGTTTTTAAATTTGTAATGGAAAAAATACTGTGACATATCTTACATTCTAGCAGAATGATTGGTAACTGCTTCTAAGGTTAATGTCTAGCTTTCCACACAGAAAAATTCCTTTGCAAATTCCACTTCTGAATCAGAGACCAAAGAATTAAACTAATTTTTAAAGTGTCAATAGAGGAGGACCCAAACTACCTTTTCTGATTACTCTTACCTCTTCTTGCCTTAAACATTTTTTATCCCTCCCTGATTACCAAGGTTACATTCTTAGAAAAGGAAAAAACTACACCTTCTTCAGTTTCATTTTTGCTGAAGATACACTCGGTAAAGAAACAGGAGAACCAGAATTAATATCATCATTTGTAAGCAGCATTCCACAATGCTCCTTTCTGCATTATAGGGTTCTCCAAAATCCTAGATCCTTTCAAGATGTGAAAGATTTTCTGTGTATTGAAGGAAGCAACATGTATCTGTATTAAAATCCATAATTCTCTATCAAAGGTAGAGACATACATCCTGTCACTCTCATTTACAAGCTGCACATGGGCCCTTGAGCCTTTCCTTGAAGTGCTGATTTTCAAAACAATTTAAAAAACACACACAAACAAAACACCCAAAACCACAGCACTGCAACAGCAAATATTTCTTGTGTAGTAGAGCAATGACTTTAAGACACATTTATTTATTTATTTATTTATTTGTTTGTTTATACATAATCACTTAAGGCAAGCTCATTCAATTCCTTGTTTGCTCTTTACAAACCGATATCTTAATTTTCCAGCAGGAGAATTCATGTTTTGGAGTCATGAGGCACAAGTAACTTTTTTTCAGGTTTGACTTATCTCATGACTGGGACATACTCAGTTAAAAAAAAAGAAAAAAAAAAGAAGAAAAGGTTTGAAATACACACTATTTTTAAAATCCATATGAGAAATCCTCAATCACGTGATTTTGAAGGTAGATCTCTGTTGTCAGCTATAGGGTATCTCATCAAGCATAATCCATCTCTATTCCTGTAAATAGAAAAACTTTATTAAACTGCCAGATCTGTCTCACACAGCTCTGTGATCTCAAGAAGTTCACAATCACTTTCATATTTATCTACCCACTTTCATAAATGCAATTCTGGAATTTTTTCATAGCAAGAGGTGCACCAAAGCAAGGCATATACATAACATTCTCTGTGTATCTTGGAGCACTCTGTCTTTCTCTCTAGTCTTTACATTTCTCTCATTTTTTGGAGCTCAGGAATAAAATTTAGTAATACACAGCAAAAATAAATAGCTTTCTCACTTTGACTATGCATGTGCTTCCTTAATGTCAGCATGTATTTTAAATGATTTATAAAACTGCTTGGTAAACTATGCAAAACCAAACCAACTGAAGGTAGCCCTCATTCCTATTCTACACTACCATGTTATTTAATGCTGTGAAAATATTTTCCTGTCTGGTATTCATAGTAAAGTCAAAGCTAAAAATACTATTTGACTTACATTTCATGGACTTTTAAGACAGAAATTGCCATTTTATCCTGATCTAAAGCATTATTTTTCTTTTCTAAAACTCAGCTAAAGTCAAGTACTTTGTCTATTCCAAATTCAATAATCGAATTTGCTTTTTTCTTTGCATTTTGACATTGAAAAGGAGAGAGCAAAGTATCTGTATTTTAAGACTGTCTTTATAGAAAGATGTGAGAGGAGTTCTGGTGTACTGAAGTATCTTCAGTTAACAACAACAACAAAAAATTAGAGCAGCATTTTGCATTACCAGCTGAATTGAGGTGTGTCATTTAATGTGCACATTTTTACTATATTTGAAATAATGTTGAGAATCATCAGGACCCCATAGACTGATGAGGAGGACTAACTAACTGAGCACTAAAGGGTTTTTTTAATTAGGACACACAATATGGTTCACTAATTTAGTAATATTATTGTATTCCTCATGTCTTCAATGGAAAAAACCTCCAACAGTTAGATCAATACTAAAGTTTTTGGGTTTGGGATTTTTTTTATTTGTTAGATATTCCAAAAAGATATATGTTTGCAGTAGGGTTTCTAATTTTTTTTTATTTCTATATGTCTTTCCAACTAAAAGATCAGATTAAGACTGTCCATATATAGTCAGTTGGACACTTTTCTGAATTTAAAGTTGTGAGTTTCTTTAAATGACTGTGGGCCTCTTAAAGAGAGTCACACTTTGAAATCACATGACCCTGCTACTTTAACCCAGTATGCAGAGCAATGTTTGGTGTCCATATCACTGAATGTCCTCAATTTAGTAACACAGAATGGCCTAATGCACTCCTGCCATTCATATGAAATTTTAATTCCCTGTGATGCTTTTCTTTAACAAACAATATTATTTCACCTTCCTGTTTCATAATAATTTACTAAGTTTGATGAAATCTCTCTGAGTTCTACCAGTGCTTTTATTTCCATTCTGCACCTGAAGAGCCACACTGCAGAAAGTTAGACAAGATGTCCTGTAATTCTGCATGCTAATTTGAAAAGTCCAGAATCTGATCTGCCACTATGTCAACATGTAAGTCTACTTACATTGCTGTCCTGATATCATGCTAAAAGCAAGCACAGGTCCAACATTTGAGGCAGATATATATTAATAAACAGCATGTGGTTTCCCAGCTCCTTACTGCCATCCCTCTAAGGGGACTGATTTAAAATTTAAACACTGAATCTTTTTCAGGTTTGAAGCAGGTTGTGAACACTTTTGCCAGTTCCCTCCAGATCTTGTACGCCTTGAAGAAGGACAGGAAGTTCTGTTAGCTGTGAAGGGGCCAGCTGTTTCCAGGCTCCTGTGATGGAAAGGCAGGCAAGGCATAGCTTGTTAGCTCCACTCCTCCTGCTTTCTGCTGCTATAAGGCTTTTTCTATTTTACATGTGTGTATGCAGGGCTATAAGAACACAACTTCCTGCAGTGCAACACAGTGTTCTTATTTCCACTCATCAGATCCCCCAGAGTCTTGCCACAGAGTTAGCAATTTGTTTGGACTTCCTCAGGAAACGCAGAAGCATCTCAGCAAATGGCTTTGTCAGAGCAGTCAAAAGGAAGAAAAGATTGCTAAATCTCTTTTGCGTAACTTGGTGCATGCATAATTCACAGCCCTCCATGGGACAAAGATGAATCCTTAGTTGTGTCTCCCAAGCTGTGCTTAGAAGGACTATCCAGGCCTAGCACAAGTACTACATGATCCCTGAAAGGCTCAGAAATGCTGCTGTCACCTGGATGCATATCCAGCTACTGTGAGCCACCAGAAAAACCCTAATTCTCAGTATTATGGAGTACCAGTTCTCAAGGAGATTGAGCAGCTCAAGTCAGGGTACAACATGAAACTTTTTGCAGATACTGGAGCTCTTCCTACTGTAAAAATGACCTGGTATCTCAGTGTGTTGGGTCTACAGGACAACATTTTGTTCACCGGGGTGGACTGCAAGGACAATGTCTGTGAGTAGCAGCCAGGGCTGCCCCAGCTGATTTCAGCTGGCTCCAATGGACACAGGGCACAGATGAGCCCTATAGCCAAGGTGGTGGCACTTATTGGAAAATACAATGAAGAAATGGTAAAAATTGCTCCACAACAGTTGAGAGAGAGCAGTGAGAAAAACCTGAAACAGCTCTGCAGATGCAAAGGTCAGTGAAGAAGGGGATGAGGTGCTCCAGGCAGAGGATTCTATTTTAATTAATTTTTCCCAAGGCCAGTCTGTTTCTGCTGTCATATTATTTAGTAAGTGTTCTTTCTGTCTCTATCTTGACCAATGATTTCTTATCTAAGTTTCTCCCCATCCTGTTGATGTTCAGGAGTGAGAAAGCAGCTCTGTGGGTATTAGCAGGCAGTCAGGGTCAACACACCATGTCTAGTGGAGTTTGTCACTGTGAAGAAACAGAAAAGTCTGATAAAAGGATTCGGTTTCATTGACAGACAAGTTATAAGGACAACAATAACCTGTTCGTTTCAAATTACAAACTGTAGCAGAAACAAACCATCGAAAGAGAAAATTTTTAAATTCACACTATAATTTCTCCTTAACTCATGCCACCTTCTAAACAAGCCTATGAGGCTTTCCAATTTCCCTCTATAGTTCATACTTGCCATGAACTCACAGACCTTCATCTTTCCTGATCCTGCCCTCACATACAGCTTAATATTTTATAGCACATGATATAAAATCTCTCTATTTCCTTGCCTTGTATGACCGGACAATGGAGTCTTAAATGACAGTCTGACAGCAGTGGTATTTCTCCTACATTTCTTTGAGTTTTGGGGTTCACTCAGCTCATTTTCACCACAGTTAACAGATTCCTGTCTCTAAGGGTTTCTTCCTACTAAAGCGAGTTCTCAGCTCTACTTCCAATCTTTTGGTAGAAGAATTAAAACTTGATATCAATAATTTCAGACAGAACTTTTATCCCATATTGTTGGTTACCTAAAGAGAGATATCTACTTTTGAATACATTAATAAACTGTCTCACACAAGGCCTCAAAACCGTAAGAAGGTCCCATTGCCATTTTTCTATTGGCATTAGTAGTAAATGGATTACATAACTAGTGTCCTGAGAAAACAGACACAGAGACATTGTTATGTTTTTAGTGTCTTGCTGTAAAATCCCTGGAGTTAACATTTTGTAGCCTTTTTTTTTCCTGCTGCTATTGCATAATTTTAATTCTCACTTATTGTGCCTCCCAGGAATATTTTGAGGATTACATTTGTAGTGGCAGTTTAAACACTTTGAAGGAACGAATATATTTTGCATTTTGTGACTCTTTCCAGCTTCAAAATTGCTGCTTTCAACCATTCTCTACATCAGAGAGCCAATTGTTACTGTTGTACAGAGCAATACAGTGCAGACCTTCTCAATAGACTTCCTCATGGTTTGTGTGTTTCATGGTTAAGTACAGAAGGATGAGTCCTCTTTTAGACAGAGCTGCTGTTTATCCTCCATTTAGTAACTGGAATAGACATATGATTCCTTCAATGTCTTTGGTCTATTTTTCCCCATCAGCAGTAGGGTTAAGTAACAAACCTTAGCTTTGAGCTGACTTCTGCACATACTAACAAGTCTTCTCAGAGTTAGTCTATACTAAAGAACTGAAAACACTCAGCTGCTTTTTATAAACTTACTTACACCTAAAAGTACTGAAGTACTAAAAGGCTATTTATTAATGTAACTTACCAATTATACTGCTACAAGAGAGAGGGAAAAAACAGTCTTCCACAATCTGGACCAAGACAGTAGATTATTTCATTTGCTTTAGTGAGAGAATTGCATTACCCCCATACACAAGAGGCACGATGTTCAAGGTTTTCATCACATATAATTATTATGTCAGCATAAAATATATTATTTTACTAAAATTGACACCTAATAGTGGTGTTCTGTAGCAGAGAGGAAGCTTCAAACATCTGCATTTGTAAATGCTTGAACTGTAAGCTATATCAGGTTGGAATATGAGTAGGGGAAGCTTGAGGCTGAAATAGCTGTGCAAATAAAAACTCCAAGTGTAAATTTAGTGTTTTATGTAGTAGCATATAGTTATGCCACTTCATGCTTCTTAACTCCCAAGTGAATTACAAAATCTAAGGCTGCAGTGACATGTTACAAAGAATGGGTGTTTTATGCATAAGGCCATGTAACAAGGCTTATCCAAAGAAAAGCAGGCTCCCTGTAGCACATGGTCACAGAGGAGGGGCTACAGAAAAGCACAGAAAACAGCTTACGGAGGGAGTTCATTAAGCAAAGGTGCATATTCCATGAGAGCTGCCCAGGGCAATGCCTTTTGCTGTGGCACTCCACCTGCCATGTGCATGTGGCCAATGCCCTACAACCCAGGCCAGCTGGCCACCCAGCTGAATTTTGGAAGATTGATTAGGAATGAGACCACTAGAAGTAAGTGGTACACCAGCAAGCAAACAAGGGAAGCAAGAAAGGTGCCAAGGGACAAAGGCTTGTATGGTAACCCTGTTGTAAACCCTGACAAAAAAAGGTAATCTGCCCTAGAAATGCTATAACAGCTCTCCAAAACAAAAATCTGATGTCTACCTGTAGGAGCTGACATATTTTGATTGTTGAAGAGGTGTTTTAAGTTACTTTAAACACAGATTTTTAGGAGTATTTTGCAAGTAGACATTAAGAGTGTGTGTAAAAGGCTGGCTACTTTTCCACACCTACTGACACCTTTCTGTTAGAGGTTACTAATGAAACCTCGGCATGTGGTTACATCAACTCTCTTTACTTCTTCAGTTGCTATCTTCTTCTGCAGGAACTTTGGGAATCAGCTAGCAGGTTCAACCCAGTGTATCAGAAGTGTTGGAACTTCGAAAGTATTGACTCCATAGTTACAAACAAGGGTCTAAATGAATGCCTTTGATATCCACTGGTATCCAACAAAACCAAGTCAGCCTCTCCCTACCTTTGATGCCTAAAATCAGCTCCTAAAGGCAAACCTCTAAGACTCAGTTTGTGAGTTTTATCAGGCAGCATTCCTTTTATTATGACGTTGGATGCATAAGAATCAAATTTCTTCAAAAGCATGCCGTGCAGAGTTACAAAAGCCTCTTGATTTTATTTATTTACTGAATTAACAATTCAAAGCACTATCTAATACTGTTACACGCCCTTTCAAAACTATCTGTCCCACAGTACCACCTTCTCCCCACCCCATCAAGCCTTCTGAATTTGAGTAGGAGGTCTCCATGACCCTTTCTTTCATCTTGTCTTCCTCTTGCTTATCATCTCTGTCCTTCTTTGAACAATTTCAAGGTTTCTGAGTTGGTTCTATCCAGCAATGTGCCTGTTATGTCTTCTTTTCTGAGTACATCTTCTACAGACAAAATGTTCTTTAACCTGCTACAATCTTTGTCCACTGGAATTCTTGACAAGAAATATTAAACAACATTTCATGAATCTATTACAAAAGCACTTAGCTACTAAGAGTGCTAAAAGCGTTATACTAAAACCTATGTAACCTAGACTGTAAGGCATCACCTTTCACTTCCTTCACCCTGCTGCAGCACAGCATGGTTAGTAGACATGAAAAGGAACTTGAGGAGTTGAACAGTGGAAAAGACCAGGAAACAAAGATTGAGACAGTGTTGTATAGAATACAAGTGTGCAGAAATAAAGATCTTAGCTAGCTGTTCCTGGAACACTTACTTGTTTTCCTTCTTTCAAGTGCTTGTAGACTGTCAGATACCAGCGTTAACCTGCAACAAATGTAACTAGTCTTATTGTATAAACAAAGACACTATGTATTCTTTTCCAAAAAGTAGCCAGCTCTATTGTTGCATTCAAAACTTAAATGCTTTTAAAACCAAGGCTCTCTTTTGAAACAAGATACAAATTCTTGAAGTGATGGCAAGATGCAAAGTAAGATGTATCCAGTCTTGGGCACAGCAACTGAATACAGATACTTTTCCAGGCAATTCAAACACTAAATAGACATTGCAAAGAAGCACAACCTGCCCTAAGGGAAAAATGGTGACAAGTGGAAATACAGCTTGAAGATGCTGGTGTTGTTCAGCAGTGGCTTATCATCCTTGTTGGAAATGCTCTGGTGTCCAGGACCAGCGTTAACTATTGGTGTGGCTACAGATGAGGTATTGCCAAACTGCTTACAGTGAAGTTGTCACCTGCAAACCGAGTTGCCTCAGTTAGGCTTGAAGATTAGAACATTCTGGAATCAGGTTTATTCAGCTGACTTTTGGTCCTCTTCCTTTTCTTCAGTTTTTCTTGATTCTTTTGATCTTGGCCAAAACATAGTTTTCTAATAACTTTTCTAATAACTAACTTTTCTAATAACTTACTTGTTACTTTTTAATTTGTGAGCTAATTTTTGCCTAAAATTAGAATTACAAGAGCAAATTTAGAATACATAACAAAATCCATTAATTATGACTACAATTACTTCAAAAAGTGAAACCAAAACAAACTACATCAGAGCCTCAAAGAGGTTAATATACTAGAAAGATATTATACTATTTATAAAAAGCTTCTTTAACATTACCTACCCATCTAGAATCAGGCTTTACTGTATTTAGCTCCAGCCTTAAGTAGTGCATGGAAAAGCCTCCTGGTTGAAGTACAGGCTACTTTAAATATACATCTTTACAGGGGCTTGTTTGTTTTACCTGGGCATTTTTGTAATTATTTAGACTTCTGTAAGTTTTCTTTAAGTTACCTTGTGGACTAATTGAATGCAGATATTTGATAGGCAGCTGTAGCACACAACTTCACAGAGGTCATTGTTAGAACAGGTATGATTCCTACCACCAGCAACAAAGAAGGCCTTACATGATTCACAGGTTAAAGTGGTCAGAAATCTATCTTTGTATGTCTTGTCTTTTTGTTTTAGTATGTACTAAGCATGATCCCTCTCTGCATGTTTCCCCTGATCCCCTAAAAAACCCAACAAAACCAACCAACCACAAACCAAAGCAACAACCACAACAAAAACAAACAACCCACAGAACTAAAGCAATCAAGCTGCCCATATGGACATGGACTAAGGCTACAACTTTCAATAATTATAACAACAGCTGTAATTGCACATCCGTGAGCAAAACAATCCGAGGCTGTTGAAAACAGAAGTGGGGAGGATTGTAAGCATAGGCCAAATGTGAATATATTCATAACAAACCAAGGCCATCTGTAATATTAATAACACACCAAGACCATCCACAGTCCGTTTGTATCAGAAAATATCCTTCTCTTCCAGGCACACCAAAACAATAGGAAACTGCAGACTGGGAGTATCACCAAATATTGAAGATAACAAAGGCAACTAAGATAAAATAGTTTGCTTCTTTCATTATCAGAGCCCAAACCACAACTAAATGAAGAATCAGGAATTGACTGTATGACAAGCACTTCTACTCAGTAGAAAAGTTCCTTATTTCTTTTTAAAAATCTTCTCAAAGAATTACTATATGATCATTCTCACTTGAAATAAAAAGGCTATAAAAATTATATGATAACAAGAAAAGAAACATATTCAAAACTGTCATCTGACACAATTCTTTATACAAAGACTACTTGTGGCTTGAAGGATCATTACTGTAACATCCTTTTTTAACTCTAAATACTTCAATCACAATTTTATGCACAAATGTGTAAGTGCTTACTGTGGTTAAGTAAGTCTCCAATAAATAATTTCTTTCTCCTACTCCAGAACGTAATCTAAAGCAGTCTACTACAAAAAAATAGTCACAGGTTTGTATTTACCTTGCAAATACAACAGGTTATCACTTAAGTGACAGAAAAAAAGGCCTACTTCAATCTCAGTTTACGTTTTTGTTAGCTAAAAATTGAGAAGAAAACCTTTATAGACACCACACTTATAAAGAGGTGAAGTCTACACCCAGGAGCTGCTTTTTGGAGAATTGATGTCTCCAACAAATCAGTGGTAATTTAGACAGACCAAACAAAACAATAGTTTAAAGAAAAATGTGGACAATTCTCAGCTGTCCTGATGGATGCTAACCTTAAAGTCTTATTATAACCTTTTAACTGCCACTGTTTAAATTACTTCATTGACCTTTTCAGCCTAATCGCCAGCCAATGCAATGACCCAATGATTCTGTTAATGTTCTAATTCTATACAAATACTCTGTTTAGACAAAGCAGCAATCTGCTCAAACTTTACTTGATTGTACTATGTATCAGGTGCAAATAAAGCCTTGAATCATGCTTGTCTGGCTACCGGTTTTTTGCTCACTTTAATTAAACTCATGCAGTTAAGAAAATTTATGCATACATTTGTATGAGTTGAAGATGCTATTCTTTTTTAAACTTGAAATTCATTTAATTGAAGATTATGTACTGACATATTTTTTAAGGAATTAATAAATAATTAAGAAATTTATAATTAAATTATGAGAAAACCTCCTATGCTTAGTTGGTCAAACTTAGCCAATTTATTTAAACTAGTCACTAGTTTATTTTTCCTTCCGTAATGCCAGTTTTTATGCACTGCAGTTAACAAATACACCTGCATTTTAAGTACTGACAGATTAATGACATTTAAATCTTGAAAGATTTTGTGTCTTACACAAAATTGTTTTGAAATAACTACTTCTGAACAGCTGTATGTGAATATAAGACCTAAACAAATAGCAGATGTAATCTAAACTCATTTCCAATAGTCTGAAAGAGGCCCGCAGGCTAAACTGATCCAAAGTTTAGACTAGCTTTTTTCTCCAAGAACTGAATCTTTCATTTTCTTTTAGCTAATTCTATAAAACAACTTAACTTTTGTCACCTTTGTTTTCCTCTAAATCTCCCCAGTATTTAACATATTTAACAGTGAGGCCCACGGGAGGAGGAAAATTTGGGCAGGGGAATAAACAGTTGAGAGAACTAGGAGAGGGGAAGAAGTCCAGAAAGATGCAGTATGTAATTCACAGGATAACAACAGTTTTACTTATATAAATTGTCATTGAGGGCTTTTTTAGTGGAAGAGATAATGTAAAATTAAATGGAATAACAGTAGGGGTAAAAAATGAATGAAAAGAAGTAAACTAGGCTATGCCTTCTGCATACACCTAGTGAAAAGAAAGAAAATCTTTGTTACTGTATTATATCTTGAGTTGTGGTCTTTGAGCTCTTCAGAACATG
This sequence comes from Willisornis vidua nigrigula, assembly GCA_021164005.1. Lineage (NCBI taxonomy): Eukaryota > Metazoa > Chordata > Aves > Passeriformes > Thamnophilidae > Willisornis > Willisornis vidua. The sequence goes on along the minus strand of JAJPCS010000091.1, from coordinate 279,268 downwards.
TTTTAGAACTAATTGAAGGGTTGTAGGACGAGAATCAAAGTATGGGGAGGGAGTTGTTTAGAAAGAAGAAAAACCAAAGAGACCAGTGTGCAACTCAGGGTGTAGTTAAACCTTAGGGATATTTCTTATATTTATCTTGCCTGACTAAAGACTGCTAGATCCAGTTCTTCACTACCCTATAAAGGGAAAGACACTTTGTCCAGAAGAACTTCTAAATGTTAAGAATAGAACTTTTCTGAGCCCAACCCACCAGCAAGCAAGGCTGGAGGGGCACAAGGAGTTGGAAGGAGACACAGCCAGGACAGCTGATCCAAATTGACCACAGGGATATTCCAGACCATATGGCATCATGCTCAGTACATAAAGCTGGAGGGAGAAGGATGGGGAGACATTTGGAGTGATGTCACTTTTCTTCCCAAGTCACACTTACATGTGATGGGGCCCTGGGAATGGCTGAACACCTGCCTGCCCATCGGAAGGAGTTAGGCAAATTTTCTTGTTATTAATTTCCTTAATTTAAAACAGTTCCTTTCATTTTGACATTCTCAAATTCAAACTTCAGTCCGTTGCTCTTGTAGTACTCTTGTCTATCATAAAACATTCTCCTTTAAGCTAACTTGGGCAAACTTAAGTGCTTCAGCAAGGAGGATAGTGTAGTTATACCCTTCTTGAAATCTTGAAGCAGTTTTCTTGTCTGAGCAATTCCTAATGCAGTTTTTAACCCTAAAGGTAAAAATCTCTTTCTATGGCATCCGCCTCAGTGATTTTGTGGTGATTTCCTACATAGTGCTTGAGAGCTGGGCCAGTGTGTATGCCCTGACTGGCCTCTGCAGTGCCTCAGACAGGGAGTTGGTGTGTGTGGCAGCTGAAGGCTCCTTGGCAGGCTCCAGGAGCCCCCAGTAACTCAGCTGAAAGGTGGTGGGTATGTCAGCTGTCCACACCCCACTGAGCACTGAGGCAACCAGCACTGCTCACCCTGGAAGAGCAACCACGAGCTAAACTATTGGCCCAAGAGATCTCCAGCTGACTGCCTGTGGCTCTGATGTTGGGTTCTGGCCAACACAACTCTTCAAGCTTGAATTGATTTGACAACTGCTGTGAACACCTTCCTCTCGTGTACCCACACTGTGATCGGCTTCCTTCAAGCTTCTCTCCGTTGATGAGCAAACTGTTTTCCTGCTGATCTGACCTCTTGCACCCTCGCAGGGTGTTCAAAGGTCTGATGCCAGACGTCAGTCAATAATGACCCCACAATGCTCCCGCAGTGGCAGAGCCTTCCGGGCGGGTGTGCCCGCGCCGGGCAGGAGGCAGAGGAGCTGCTCCCTCTTCCCAACAAAATGGGGTTGTGTTGTTTACAGCACATTCAGCTGCTTTCCTTTGCCACTCTGGGAGCATTTGGGCACGCAACTTAAATGACTTTTTTTTATTGTGTGTTTTTTAGTGTTTTGTTTGGGGTAGGGTTTTTCTGCTTGTTTGGGTTTTTTCAGTGACGACCGTGAGTCTCGTGATACCAGTGCGGGCATAGGTCCGGGTGTAGGTCCTTGGATTCAAGGAGCAAGGCCAGTGCCCAGCCAGGGCACAGTCCAAGCCTTCCTAAACATGTCCTGGTACCATTCCTAACTGTGTTGCTGCATTGAGAAGCTCATTGATGTCCGCGCTGTGATTTTACACCGACCACGCCGAGCAAAGCCGCGGGACCGCGCCGGGCTGGGAGAGAGGGAGGGATGGAGGGACGGGAGGGATGGATGGACGGAAGGATGGAGGAATAGATGGAGGGAGAGAGGGATGGATGGACGGAGGGATGGCGGGATGAAGAGACGAAGGGACGGATGGACGCCGGGATGGATGGACGGGAGGGATGGCGGGATGGATGGACAGAGGGATGGCGGGATGGATGGAGGGAGGGAGGGCAGGATGGAGAGACGGAGGGCCGGATGGACGGAGAGCCGGCGGAATGGAAGGACGGCGGGATGGAGGAATGGATGGACGGAGGAATGGATGGATGGATGGATGGATGGATAGACGGATGGCGGGCACAGCCGGCCCCAGCACGCCGCCCCGGCCCCTCCGCGCTGTGCGGGCCCGGCGGCGCTGCCCCATCCGAGGCTCCTCCTCCCGCTGCCGGTCGGTCCCAGTGCTCAGGGCTGACATCACGCCCGGGGTTTCCATCCGACCGCGGGAGGGGGAGACTGCGCGGAGCGGCGGCGATGGCGGCGGGCGGCAGCACTTAGGGGAGGCGGCGGAGCAGAGCGCAGCGCAGCGGAGCCCACCCCGGTTCTCCCCGCGCCCCTCCCAGCGCGACCCGGGCCCCATTGTTCGAGCGGCGCAGGCAGCAAGGAGCCGGCGAGAGGAGCCGCGGCCGCCCAGGCCCCGCCGCGACCCGGGGCTGCGGTTCGAGCTCCCCGCGGGGCGCAGCGCGGCCTCGGGCCGGGCGGGCCCCGGCAGGGCCGGGCGGGCCCCGCGCACCGCAGGTAGGCACAGGTCGCCATGGCCGCCCGGGCCGGGCGGGGAGAGGCGGCCCGAGGGGGCGATGCGGGCGCGGGGCTCGGTCCGCGGGCCCGCTCGCTGCTCCCCGCGCAGGCAGGGAGGGCAGGAAGGGAGGGATCCGGCGGGGAGCCAGAGCGGGGCCGGAGCGCCCCTCGGGCCGTGTGTGGCGCCGGGGGAAGCCGATCGCGGAGGGCGGCGGCCTGCGAGGCGCTGCCGGGGAGCGGTGGCCGTGCAGGCCGCGCCGATAGCGGGCCGGGAGGGCAGGGGGAGAGCGAGGCGGGCAGGGGGGAGAGCGGGCCGGGCAGGGGGGAGAGCGGGC
>JAJPCS010000091.1:250043-276362 GCA_021164005.1 Willisornis vidua nigrigula | reverse complement strand
CGGGCAGGGGGGAGAGCGGGCCGGGCAGGGGGGAGAGCGGGCCGGGCAGGGGGGAGAGCGGGCCGGGCAGGGGGGAGAGCCAGGCGGGCAGGGGGGAGAGCGGCCCTGCCCGGCATCGCGGGGGAGAGCCGGGCGAGGAACGAGAGAGCAGGGCGGGCAGAGGGAGAGCGGGCCGGGGGGGCGAGCGGGGCGGGCGGCCATGCCCGGGATCGCGGTGGAGAGTGGGGCGGGCAGGGGGAGAGCAGGGTGGGCAGGGGGAGAGCAGGACAAGCGGCCCTGCCCAGGATCGCGGCGGAGAGCGGGGCGAGCAGGGCGGGCGAGCGGGGCGGCCCTGCCCGGGCTCGCTGCGGGCAGGGAGGAGCGGGACGGGCAGCGGGAGAGAGGGCCCGGCGGCGCGGAGAAAGTTCTGCGGTCCCCCCAGGGTGTCCCGGGGCACTGCGGGGCCGCCCCGCTCGCAGCCGCCACCGCGGGATCCCTCCCGGCCGCGCCAGCGCTGCGAGGCTCCTTCCCAGCGCTCTGCCCTCCCTCCTCGCCATTGTTCGCAGGCCGGAGCGGCGCGGCCGTGCGAGGATCCGCCGTGTCCGGGGCAGTGCCCGCCCCGCGGCCGCGCCGTGTCCGGGGGCAGCTCCCGATCGCCCCCGCACCGCCCGGGCGGAGCACGCTGGGCCTGATCTGATTAGCAGTGAGTTTAGACTCGCGGCCCATTTACCGCGAGCCTAAACTTTCTGTGGCTGCATCGGGTACTGAGTGCGGTGATCTAAGATAGGCGTGTATGTGGAATAATGGGCATCCCATCTGTGGGATCTTGCTGGTGTGATTTAGTGGGGACTCTTGTGTTAAACGGGACAGGCTTTATCTTCCTGCTCCTACCCACAACTGTATGTAGTGTACCTAGAAATGCCACAATATGTGTGTACCTAGAAATGCTTCCACTATGTTTTGTGCATGAAATAGATTGAATTAAGCAGATCTTACCAGAACGTTAATATTTATGGATTTTTACCTATGTGTGCAAGCAGGCATTTTTTCTTTAAAATTTAGATTTGCTTTGTCCTGAAGTCAATGCTTTGGCAAAAGTAATGCCACAAGGTATAGTGCAAATATGCAGTAAACTGTTCTTCTTACCCTGCAGTGCTAAAGAAAATGTGATTTCTGTAACATTTCCTATTCTGTAGCTAGTGGTGTGGCAGAACTTGCCATCTTTATGGCACCATCCCTGAAAAGTTGCCTGAAGAATCATAAAGAAGTGTATGTTGGGACCCAGATGCAGGCAAACAAAAAGCTAGGCAGGTCTTCCATGCATTTTATGTATTTTTAAAGTGTAGCTAATATAAAGACTTGTTCTCTGCAGACTATTTTTCTGTTTGTTTTCACAGCAGGAGAAAACAATTTTTTTTTTCTCAGACGAGAAAATGGTGATAAAATGTCAGCAATGAACTGGTAGATCACAAAAAGTTATTTTTGAGTTATAGGTGTAACATCAAACTTGAAGCCCCCTTTCAGTGTTAGTGAAAAAAACACAGCTTGTTTTTGATACCTCTTTAATTGCAAACATAATTTAAAATTGTGTTAATGTTTTCCTTTACTATCTTAGGTATTTTTCGAGAACTCTTGAATACCCACTGAGAACACTAAAGCAAACACATACAGAGTCTGGAAGACCTACGAAGTACCAAGAAGTGGATTCCTGATATCCACCTTGTAACTTGAGTGGACTTTTATTTATCTTTTAAACTTCCTAATATTTACAATGAATGGGCACAGTGATGAAGAAAGCGTAAGAAACAGTAGTGGAGAGTCAAGGTAAGCACTTGCTCATTTCAGTTATTCTTGGCTGTGTAGTATTCTATGTTTTGTGTACTAAAAGTAGTTTATATTTGAACTTGGTGCTAAAGGTTCGTGGTTGGCAAGCAGATCATGGTTAGGAGGACTGGACATGCTTCCTTACAGGTGCTTCATTGCTTGTTACATTCACATTTCTTCAGCTGAGAATGGGAATGGTCTTTTATATGTGTTACACAATAAAGCTTGGGTGGTATTAAAGCCACATCAGCTTTCAACAGAACAGTATTATTCTTTTGATGGAAAAGGGTGTCTGAAGTGTAAAAAAGATGAAACATTGAATTAAAATGTTAAAAAAAAGCTACTCTCTGTAAAGTGCAAGGCACACATGCATAGTGTGTGCTGTATAAAACCCTAACTCGCCTGTCTCTAGGTGGGGCAGTGGTTTGTTCACTTCAGTTTTTGATAAGGAGACTTCATGATTTTATTACTCCTCAGAGTGATCAGGGTAGTATAAACTACAAGTGCTAACTTTGTTATCTGAAGTGAAAGTACTGTGTTTAACTAAAAAATTAAAAATCAGTCCTCAAATCTCAAATTACAGCCTTGCAGCATGTGCTGAGTGTGTTTGGAAAAGCCTGATTAGAACATCTTTGCATCTGTGCAGTGTGAGAGCCAATTCGTAGGGGTGGAAAAGGTTCTCTTGTTAGAATAGTTCCAAGTTCAGAAAGTTCCTGCTGCACTACAAAGTTCAGATTTCTAAAACTGGAAGTATGATGAATGCTAAAGGTTTAAAAGTCGACTTGGAAATAAAATGGGGGTTTTGGACTTCTCTTCTAAGAGGTAGTTGTGACCATGCTGTTTTTCTGCCCCTCTGTGTCTGATCACAGCCTGTTGAACTGGTTAGATAATTCTGTCAGTCAGAGGGACATAACAAATCCGTGTTCTGCAGACTTCATGGGAACTTCCAACTGGATAGGGAGAGATCGGAATTATTACTTCAAGTAAAGAAGTGCAAGAAGAACATAACTGCCAACTGATCAGTGATCGTGTGTTGACCATTAAGCTTGCACAGAGCACAATGTGTGATGGGCTGGGAAGAAGGGGAAGAGGGAAGTGTTTAGGTGACAAGGAAATCTGTGAACTCCAAAACTAAAGAAAATTTAGTAATTCTTACGTATTTTTATGTCAAGCTCTCTATGACAAACAGGAGTGTCCTAGAAAGACAGTAAAGTTCCAATCTGGTGAATGCTTTGTAAGTTATAATATGTAATAATTTTTGAAGATTTGTGATTCCTACGAAGTTGGATCTGTTTCAGTTAAGAAACAGGTTTGGAGTTTCTTCTGGTAATGGGCAAAATATTCCTTGTTACTTAAAAAAAAAAAACCACCCACAAAAACATCCAAGAAACTTACCTTGGAAAAGTCAGGTGATACTGTGTGACAGTTTCCTTACTCCTTGAAACAAACTACTTTGGTAAAAACTGTGTCGTTGCACTGTTACTGTCCATAAATGATAGTGCATCAAAGTTACTTAAAAGCTGCAGGAGTGCAAAAGACTAAACCAGTTAAAAGTCCTAAAGCTCCCAACAGCCTAATGAAAAGTAAGTATCAGGAGGATCCACAGTACTCAAAACTTGATACTTGCTTGTGAGGAAAGACTTTGTCCTTCATTTAAATGTCCTGCTGAGCACATCTGAAAACTTCAAAATGATTTTAAATGCAAAAAACTATTTTTTCCTGCTCTTCTATCCCTCATTAACCCCATGGCCTAATTCACAGGCAGGTCTTGAAAAGCTTATTTTCATGTTTGACATGTATTATCAGGAAACCATTCCTGTAAATGAAACGTGAAAGCTTTCCATTTTAAATGGTGGAATCCTCTTCTGTCTAACCCAGTTCCATTTCTAAAATAATAAATAATGCCTTTATATGACTTGCCCTTGGTTTTCAGTCTTTGGGGTTTTTTCTCTTTCGTTTGTAGGTTTCCAGTACTCTAGGTGGTTTTCACTCCAAGGGGAGTTGCCTTAGCAAGCTTCAGCTGCAGACAGACAGCTAAGAGTAACCTGAGAAGTGCTTCTGTAATTAGCCTTCAAACCTGGTAATGTGAATTTTACAGAATAGAAGTAGAGATCAGCAACAGAGTATGTTTATGAAGCTTCTAGTGGTCCCCTCCGTTCAGAATGCCAGGAAGGGAGGGGGAATAAATGAAGAAAACAGTTGGGAACTGATGATGGGAATAAATTGCAAAGAAGATCAAACTCAAGAATTAATAGGAAAAACCAGGAGATGAAGGCAAATACAGTGGTAATGTGAACAGTGACATCAGTGATAACTACAAGAAGTCTTTGAAAATTTGTGTCTGTTTTCAAATATAACACTTTACAAGTTCAATAAGACCATTCACTTCCTTTGGTGTCTAGTGGAGACTTCTATGGCAGTCATTCTGAAGTGACAGCCTTGATAATCAATACACTCTGATATAGGGAAGCCACCATCATTGCTTCAGAAAGGAAAGCTGTGGGTCAGGGCTGCATTTACAAACCTACACAGGCAGAGGACACAGCATTGTAATGTTTTAATGGAAATAGCGTGACTGGCAAAAGCTGTGGAATGCCTGTAGCATCTCAGCAGTGGGAGGGATGGAGAAGGGGGCTGACTGATCATGAACATCTGACTTTGTGCACTGATCAGCTGTGTGATAAGGAGTGATAGCTGCCCTTTACTGTGAAGGTGATTTTTTTTCTGACATATGGGAGGAATGACTAGTTTGCTACATGTTTGTAGGGTTGTGTCTATTAATCTGTCTGCTCGATGACGAGAAAACTTTGCTGCAGGTGTTGGTCCTGAACTTCTGTTTTGCTGCAAGTGGAAAAGTGCCTGGCAACACCATTTGGACTTTCCTTGTATATGTCAGCAACCTCTGGAGCTCTGGATCAGCACTCGAACCAGCACGATGGAAACTGTAGATTAGCATAAACACTATTACCTGGTCGTGTTCTTGGTGTTCTGGTTTGTGTCCAGTGATCACAGTGGATCGTAGAATCAATCATAGAATCATAGAATGAATTGGGTTGGAAAAGACCTCCGAGATCATCAAGTCCAACCCTTGGTCCAACCCCAGTCCCTTTACCAGATCATGGCACTCGGTGCCACGGCCAAGCTCAGGTTAAAAACCTCCAGGGATGGGGAATCCACCCCCTCTCTGGGCAGCCCATTCCAATGCTTGAGAATCTCTCTGGAGAGATTTTCATTCTGCTCTCCAACTTCAATTTCCCCTGGCAGAGCTTGAGCCCGTGCCCCCTTGTCCTATTGCTGAGTGCCTGGGAGAAGAGACCAACCCCCACCTGGCTAGAACTTCCCTTCAGGGAGTTCTAGACAGTGCTGAGGTCACCTCTGAGCCTCCTCTTCTCCAGCTTCTTGTTCACTTAAAAAAACTACTCTGATATTTTTAAGTAGCTCCAGGCAAAGTATCACAGATGGACAACAAGTGAGTGTGGACACATGGACTTCACAGCAGTCCTCTGAGAAGCTGAATTTTAAGTGAAGCCTCTTTGAGTAGCGTTCTTGAAAAGAGTTCAGTTACAACCTTCATTATGAATAAATACATTCAAGTTACATAGTAATAAGAAAAGCTTAATCATCAAGGAAGGGCAGTTTTACCTGAACTGCAAGACAAGCGCCAGGTAGAACAGGGACTGCAGCAGTAAAATGTTGGTGCTCATTGAATAACAATCTGATTTCCCATCTCTCTGCTCCTCCTGTGTTCCTGCAGAACAACGTGTGGAGGGCTTGAGCAAACCTTCCTTTCTGTAGGTGAAAAGGTGTGTGCTCAGTGCATGTAACTGGAAGGTGTCTGGCTGCGGTGCAGGTCTCCCACTGAGCAGAAGGCAGGTGCTTGTACCAGAGAATTTTACAAGTCTCACACACATGAAAGTCACTGTTAATAGAAGATAACAATTTGATTCACTTTGTGCATGGAATGGTCTGTGGATGACAGAAGGGAATTAGGTAAAGACTGAGGGCTTTGTCAGCAGGCTTCGATTCACTGTGGAAATTCATACCTTCCATAGGAAGGAAAAAAGATAGATGGAAAGTCACAACCTTAGGTTCTTGCTTTCCTGAAATCCAAGTGGGAGTTAAACCAGAGACTGACCAAGCACAATTGTGCACTGTCTTATCACAGAATCACAGACTCTTCTGAGTTGGAAGGGACCCACAAGGATCATCGAGTCCAACTCTTAAGTCAATGCAATGGGCCCACACAGGGAATTGAACCCCCAACCTTGGCATTATTACAACCAGGTTTGAACCAACTGATTTTGTTGGTAGTTTAATAGATAGTAAAAATGTGTGTGTGCAGCAAGAGAGAGCATGTTCATGAGACTCTGTGTGTACAGATAGATACTTATTGAACAGCAATTCTCAGATCAACAAAAGTACCTGAATGGTAAAGAAAACTTTTGGTAGAACTTACTGCAAACAACTAGGGTAATAAAGCACCTTTTCACTTCTGTTAGCAGTATTTTTAATTAGCAAATTGCTCTTTTATCAGGAATTATCAGTATCCTTAATACAGAATTAAGCATACTGAAGCATGGTGTCCCTATCCAAGTTAAAACCATCTTTTCATCACTTCTTTTTGGAAGAGTTCCAGTAGAACATATATCAAAACCCAAGTGTGGTGGTTTTGGGTTTGGTGGTGGTTTGTTTGTTTGACTGTTTGATTGTTTTTTGTTTGTTTATTTGGTGTTTTTTGGGGGTTTTTTTGTTGTTGTTTGTTATTTTTTTCCTAGAAACAACCTTTCCAGCTTAAAAATAACCTCGTGATCCGGCTGTGGTTGTGCATGTGGTCTTAAGTTTGGCTTTGGGACTCCTGCTGAGTTTATCCAGGACCTGGTTTTAGTCTAACCTAACTGGGTGGCAAACACCTGTTCCACCTATTTTAGATGCCATTCCACCGTTCTGGGAGTGTATAGATTTTAGCTGGTGGAAGCTTGTGTGCATTCTTCAGAACAGTGAAGTTCTGTGGTACAGGCAGAACTCCCCAGATATGGCCCCTCAAGAGCAGTAGGTCCCTGGGTAACCACTGTTACCTCCTGCTTGTGGGGGATTCCTAGAACCTCTTTGTGCTCTTAAGATGTGTGACTTGTGTATCTCGAAGACTTGCAGTGTGGTTCGTAGGGCTGTGAAAGTTGGTGGGGTGATCAGCACAAGACAGGAAACAACATTTGATGGGTTCAACATAGTACTCTCTGTGTCCTCTCGTTCTTACTGGCAGTGATAAATAACATAAATCTTCCTTATGCATCTAAATCACAATAAATAGTGAGGGTTTCTTGGAGAAAATAAAACTTACCCCCCCACACACACACTAACATGGTGTTTGCCCAAAGAAACTTGTGTGTGAACTTGCAGTTTTAGGAGTTTGGCCTTTTAGTGTCTATTGCTTCTGTACATTTTGAATGGGCTGTTTGTAATCAAATGCTTGCTTTCCTACAGCTTGTTTTAAAAAGAAACAACAACCAAACTAAAAAACAGACAGTCCACTGTCATCTCAGTTTTCAAAGACCCTGTAGAAAGTAATCTCTTACTTTTTTAGTGTGTTGAACTTATTTTATTAACTTGGTATTTACTGCTGTTCTTGAAACAAAAGGTTAAGGTAACTTCACCTAATAAATGCACTTAAAATCAGTGATGATAAACTACCTGCTCTTGGATCCATTATTGTCCTAGACCTTACACAGCAGTCTGAATGCTCAGCCAGTTCTTTTGCAGTGTGACTTCTTCAGCTTTCCATTTTAGGATTTGTACTCCTTGTGTCTAGTTCTTCTCTTCGTTGTGTGATCCTCTCAGGGGCACCTTGTTTCAAGGGATAAGCTAGTGAAGCTAAACTTAACTCTGTTGAAAAGAACCTACTGTTCTGTGGCAGGAGACTTCCTTTAAGCCTGTCATCTCCCTAATACATTCCCCATTTTCGTTGCATAGGTGGTTTTTGGGTGTAGTTCGAAAAAAAGAAAAAAAAATCACGTTTGTTTTAGCCTGTTACTTCTTTTGGTGCCTTCATTAATCTGTGCTGCTTTTCTCTCAAAGGAGTTTGCAAATAAATACTGCATTCAAGCACACATTTGTTGGGAATATGTGGGATGTATCCAGAGACGGTGTTTATAAAAAAGAACAGGCAAATTCCTTCAGTCTGTTAAAGCTTCCATACCACATCAGATTTGACATATGTTGCTATACAAATGCAGCTATCAAGGGCTAGAGGGAAGAGATTTCCTAAGTGCATGTCCTGGAAGGGGCTCTTTCTGGAATTTACACCTCAGTTTGTCAGCATACATGAAACTAATTGGTCATGTAGAAATTCCATGCTGAGAACTGCTCCTCATTTTCAGTATATACTGTTGCCTGCCACTGAAAGCTGTGACAGCCAACTTTGTCATCATTGCTGTGGTTTGTTTGCATGGTAGAGAAATGGTCTCGCTCCAGCAGGACTGGGGGGATCATCACTGGTGTGTTATCCACCGTGTTTGTTTCTAATTTCCTTAGTCTTATGATGATCTGCTGTTTTATAGTCTTTTGTATTACTGTATTTGTTTATTTGGGGATTTTTTGTTTGTTTTGGTTGTTTTTGTTTGTGGTTTTTGTTTTGTTTTTGTTGTTTTTGTTATTTTTTGTTTTGGTTTTTGGTTTTGTTTGGTTTGGGGGGGGTTTGTGTGGGTTTTTTTTTTTTTTGCTTTTTGGGTGTTTATTTTTTCTTCTGTTGAACAAAGTGAATGCAATGTAGGGTTTCTGAGGGAGGAGCACCTTTAACATATAATGCAGTTTTCACTTTTTTTTTAATAAGTATTATGTGTAATTCACTTGGAGCTGGAGAAGGGAAGAAGGTTTATGTGACACATGGAAGGATGACTTGGGAAAGCAGCAATTTCATTTTGAGTAATGGAGTTAAGTGCCTTGGAGAGCATGAATGGTCTTTAAGGGTTAATCCTAGTAAATGTGTTACTGTATCTATTACATTTACAACATCTCTATTTTGCAGCTTTGCTGTGTTCTTTCCACATACACTTCCTGTTCTAGTCTTGTTTACAATTTCTGTAGGTATTTGGCTTTTTGGAATCCATTAATCTGGGAAGAAGGCAAGGAAAAAAGCCAGTTAGACCACAAAGTAAAGTGGATTAGTAGAAGAGTTCAGGAGTGCAAGACCAGAGAAAAGACATGACGTGACACGGTGAGACAGGGTGAATTTGACAAACACAGGTTTATGACAAACATTCTGAATTAATTGAGAACAAAGTCTTGTGTGCTGGCTGTTTGATTGTATTAGATAAGTGTGGCTTTTCTACCAGAGGAGTTGAATGAAGAAAAGCAGGTTCCAGCTCCAGCCTATCCTGCAGAGAGACCTTCCTGACTAAGTTGGGAGAGGGTGAGGGAGAGACAGACAAAGGCACTAATTTATGCTGAAAATAGTGGAGGTTTTCTTTTACTTCCCAATTGTCATGAGGCGGTTTTGAGGAGAAAGAGAAGGATGGATACAGTTGCACAGACCAAAAATAAAATAAAGGCTGGTTAAGTTGTGTTCAAACCATCCCTCTGACTCTACCCAAAGTGTCTGCAGCAGCCTGTGAGGTTTCCGCTTCTGTGTTTTGCTGAACTGTTTCCAATGGAAGCATCTCAAGCAATGACCCTGGCCTATATTGGAAGAGGAATTGTCAATAAGTAACACACTTTGCATCTCCTTTTCTGCAAGGGGGGGTCCTGAAGTGCAAGTTTTGAGACAATGTGTGTGTACCAGCCTTAGGCAGCAGGGGACAGCTAATTCTGACAGTATTCCAGTCCATCTTTGAGGAAATATGTGATGTTGTTCCTTGCATTCTACCCCTGGAGAAAGATACCAGAGTGTCAGTAATTAGTGGTACCAATTCAGGTGATTAATTTTGTGCAGGTCAGTGGTGCTACTTTGTACCAATGGGCATTACTTGTTGCAAGGAAAGTTGGTCAAATTATGGACCATAGTTAGACTAATCAGCTGATAGTCAGAGCTCTCTGGTTAGAAAATGAATAACTTATAGACTGTGCCTCAAAAAATGAAGATAAAATTAAAGAATCCCATAGGCAGAAGTGGAAAAGAAAGAGTCCAAGGGTGTTATCTCCCTGAATTTATGTTTTAGCATCTTTATTGCAAAACTTGTGTTCTGTTTCTTTAATGTGAGTAAACTGTCTTCCTATTGGACAGAGGTTTTTGTTTTTATTGCAGCAATGATTTTAAAAATCAAATTTTGTTACAGTGTGAAATTCTCTCACTTATCATTTGGTTTGCAATGGGAACTTCCACTGGTGGTTATTTACAGAAAATATAAATGTTTTCTTCTTATTTTGCATCTCCTTTCCTTTTCCACTTCAAGGGAGGTTAAACCATTTCTGGAATTCTGCTGATACAAGTTGTTAAAATAAGAGACGACTTGTCTTCAACCTCTGAAAAAGCTTTTAGAGCTCTCTCAAGCCTATTATGTTTATTTTTGCCTTGGTATATCTGGCTGTTGGGGTGTCCATTTCAGCAGATAAGAAAATGTCAGCTGAGGTACTAGAAATCTGTATGAAAGTTCTGTATTGTCTATGTCTTTTCCCACAAACTTCAAAAACTCACACAGCTGTGTTTCAAAGGCTCTGGCAAACAGGCCCTCTCAGTTTGCAGTGGTGCTGGTGGGCTGCAGAGTGTTGGGGGTTCTCGTGCTGCTTCTGCCCTTTTCCTCAGTCCCATATGCAGTTCTGTGCTCGGTGGGAGAAGGGAGAAGATGTTACACCAAGGAGGAGTTTAAGGACTTGTAGTATGTCACAATGCAGTGTGGAATGTGTATGTATTAAAATACCAAAAACCCATTTTTCAAATGAAATCTGTTTAGTTTGGATTTTTTTCTAATTCTGTGTTGATTTCCACTGGTCTGTACTTCAGTTTCAGGGCAGGAGTCTCAGGAAATAGTGCCAGGTGGGGGTTGGTCTCTTCTCCCAGGCACTCAGCAATAGGACAAGGGGGCACAGGCTCAAGCTCTGCCAGGGGAAATTGAAGCTGGAGAGCAGAATGAAAATCTCTCCAGAGAGATTCTCAAGCATTGGAATGGGCTGCCTAGAGAGGGGGTGGATTCCCCATCCCTGGAGGTTTTTAACCTGAGATTGGCCGTGGCACTGAGTGCCATGATCTGGTAAAGGGACTGGAGTTGGACCAAGGGTTGGACTTGATGATCTTGGAGGTCTTTTCCAACCCCATCCATTCTATGATTCCATGATTCACTCCTGCTTGGTTTTTCCACTTCTTCATAGGCACTTTAGAATGTTTAGGGAAACAAAGGGTGTCACAAAAAGCTTTGTCTGTTCTCTCTGTGGGTAGTCCTGACACCATGGGGGAAATTAAAGAGGACAACAATAACAATGTCAGAAAAAAATTATTCTGGTGATTCCTCAGGATTTTAATGTATTTTGGAGATTTTTGTGATGATGTGATTTACATGGATTTTCCTGGGTTGCTCACATTTTGGGTGGCATTAGAAGTTACTAAAACGTTTTCTCATACGTTCTTAAGCTCTCTCAAGGACCTGCTGTTTTGGAGAAGCCACTACCAGACAGCCTGGATGCAAAACACAAGAAGAAGGCCCAGAGGTCCTGAGCTTCTCCAAGGGCAGTTCTGAAGGCCTCTATGGGTGGGGCACGAGGGGAAATGAGAACTGTGGTTGGTCATAAATGTGTAGTTGTAACCTGAAGAGGTTATAAAAGCCGTGACATCCCAGGTCACGTGTGCGTGTGTGGGCCTGTGCCTGTGTGTGTGCAGACCTTGGGTGTGCCCCTGGAAAGCTTTCAGTGAAGGTAACCCATCTATCTTTGGCCATTGACATTGTTTCTGAGTGTCTGTTTCCGCAGGAATTTGTGCAACAGGCAACACTTGTGTACCCTCAGTAAGGGGTGAACACGTTGGTGAGGGCTGAGTGTGTTTTCAGAGTGTGTTTCACAGTATTTCTGTAACCAGAGCAAGGGTGGGAGCAGTTTAAGAGAAATTTTACAGTTCTGTGTTTCTTGTTCCTGAGTTCCCCCTTTGCTGTGAAGAGGTGACTGAGGTGAAAGCTCTTGAATGTCTGTGTGCCTAAATGTGTGTAACCTTTTCTTAACTAATTCCATCTTTACTCTTGGGCTTGGCATCCTGCATACAAGGATTTAATTTGAGTTACTGCTCATGTGGAAGAGAGTCACAGTTAATTCTGCAGAAGGAATTACAGATTTATGTTCATTTTGAATAGCTGAGACTTGCCTAATATGACTGGGTTAAGGAGAAAGGAAGGGTTCTCTCCTTTATGTTTTTTTATCACTTGGTGAGAGGTCTCCAATATTTTTGTTTGTGCACTCCTATCAATATTTAAGCACATCTTTAATGTATGGATAGTTCATTCATTAATTAGATCCATGTAATACCTGTGCTAGTGTCTACATTATAAGACATACACAAGAAATAGGAGATTTCAAAGGATGAGATAAAGACTAAATATTTGGAAACATTGGGGTTTTATTGGTGAAAAAAAACCCTTTTAGCACTCACTGAAAAAAAATATGAATAACACTCTTGTTAATTGAAATCTTGGTTTAACATTTTGTGGTACAGGGGTTTGAAGGTAGAGTTCTCTGTTAAGTTTATTTTGGTATCTTGTTTTGATGACTGGCACAGCTGAAGAAGGTAGTTATTCTGAGAGGAAAAGTGCATTGTTGGCTGCACTTAATCATAGGACTGTTTTTCCAATAAATCAACTATGTAAAGGTTCTTCTTAATTCTTTTTTCTGGTAAATTTGCATCTACCCTTTCCATCAGTTCTTGCATATTAACCTGAAGGGATTGCAGCTTTAGTGTTTTTAACAAAGGGGCTCAAAACCCACCAAAACTTCTTGAAATATTTTTTTAGCAGGTTACAAAGCTTTCCAAGTGTACAGATGCAGTAACTTTTATAGGTGACATGCACTGGTTTTGGTGACAGGATGATATAATGGTGGAAACCTTTTCAAACAGCACCAGCAACACCACCAGAGCCCACCAAAAACTCATATTCGTCATTAAAAGTGCTCTAAGCAGTTGAACCCCTCATGGTATAAAAGCTTTTTGTGGTCACTCCCTACCTCATTACAAAGTATTTTAAGTATTTTACCATTTAGTGATCTTGTTTTCATAAAATTAAGAAGACCAGTGGCACATCTACTCTGCTGGCTGAGGATTCTTTGCTACAGTGGCTTGCCTGTGGTTGATGCCACGGATGAATTTCATTAAGCTCCAAAATCTGTCACCCCTACTAGACTCTTGTTTTTTATTCCAGTCAAGGCAACCACATCATTGCTCCTTACATTTTCAGTTTTTCCACTAAACCTTTTAATTAAAGAAGTAGTTTACTGTTCATAACATGCCTTCTCTGTTTCCTTCAGTGGCTCACAACAAGTAGGTTTTTGTGTGTTTTGTTACTGAAAGAGAATACAGCAAATACCTGAAATTGGGAGGTGATAGAAGTGTCTGTACTTTGATCCATGTAGAGCAAACCTCCTACAGTGGGTGGTTTCTCTAATACTTGTTTCTTCAAACCTTCACCCATGTTTCCTGTGTGTCTTTCAACTGTTTGCTGACAAAGAAACGCCCCTCAGTTTGTCACTGTAGTTTTCCTTGCATGATTTTAGCCATTTTTACAGCAGCAAAAAGTAAAATTTCTGATGGCATGTGCTTTTTTTCCCCCCTTGCTTGTAGGCAAAGTAACCTCAAAAGAGGCTGCTGAACATTTATCATTAAACTGAGTGAAATTTTGTGAAGTGCAAGACTGAATATTGCAGGACTTGAAACATTGCTGGGAAAAACGAAGGTCTGTCTTTGTGTTCTGGGTGGTTTGTTTTTAGATGTCTTGCAGGTTGTAGTGGCTTCTTGCTACCATTGGCCAGTAAGTGAAGGCACAGTGCACATTTAGGGTGAGAGCAGTTATTAACAACAGTGTAATATTTCAGATAGTCTTGAGAATTGAAACTCTTTTCAATCCAACTTCTTGTCAGATGCCCTTAGATTGTCATTGTTTTTTACCTTGTGCAGGAGGAGAAGTGTTGGCTCTGCCATTTTGTTGTTCCCTTGCACTCACAGTGTTAGTGGTATCTTCCTCTGCTTCCTTGCAGGACTCTTCTTAAACCACTTCTCCATTTTGTAAGGGCTACTTTCATTAAAACTCAGTGTTATATGCACAAACCCACCTAATCAGGCAGAGACTTTTGTCTTCCTGCAGAGAGGGAATGGAGGGATTGCAGCATTGTCACCGCTCTGAGTTGTGGAGCACAAACTTCCCCTGGGACCCCACACCTGCCATGTGTGGCACAGGCCCCTCAGACATTGGGCTGAGTGAGCTTACCAGTGCCAAACCATACACTAAATGTTTGTAAAACTGTTTGTGTGGGGTTTTTTGTTGTTTCTGTGTTTGGTTTGTTTTGGGTGTTTTTGTTGTATGGGTTTTTTTTTTTAATTTCCTAGGCTGTTACTTTGCTGTAGCCTTGGTTTTGGGAGGGGTTCTGTTACAGGGTTACCTAAGTGAGCCTAAATTAGGCTTTAAATCCAGGGGTAGGCCTGGAGCTGTCAGCTGACTTGAGCCAGGCTGAGCTGACAGCTGACAGTTCCCAGCCAATAATATTGTATTCCATACCATATTACGACTCCATTCTCCAAAGGAGTAACAGCCTGGGTAGGAGGGGCTTGGGCAGTCACTTCTCAGCCTTCCTCTTGGGAGGACACACGATGCTGCCCCAGGGGGGATGGGGAGGGCCAGGCCCACCACGGGCTCACAGGGTATCTCAGGAAAGTAAAATGTGTTGTTCTGGTTCTCTCCCTTCTGCTTGGATTTGTGTCCCTGGGGAATAAGTCTTTTAAAGTAATGTGTAGTTAAGGTAGTAGAATTTGTGCATTCCTTGAGAAGTGGGGAAATGTTTCTTGTTGTTTCTAACTTGTGTGAGCGTGTATTGTACTTTCTTCTAATTTTCTCTTTCTTTTCTGTAAAAATACATGTGGTGTTGGCATAAATGTAGTTTGAAGTTGGGGTTTTTTTCCCCTCTTCTTCCTTTCTTTGGTGGATGGAAAGAGGCTTTTCTCTCTGTACTTGGAGGAGTTGTCAGTTTGCTAGCTCAAACCAAGACAGGTTCCTTGGTTTTGTTTTAGATAAAAATAAATCTAAATAGAAGTTCCAGTATGTTCTTCACACACCCCCATGGGTTGTCTTGCACACCTCTTGGCTGTGTGCGCCCCTCGTTGAAGATTGCCTTCATGTTCCTGCAGTTTGTCTTGTCAGAGAAGTGCAGTGAGGTTGGAAGAGGTGGAAGCTGTTTCTCTTTCATGAACCCCTTAGGACAAATACTGAAAGATCGGCTCCTCAGAGCACGGCAAAGCCTTCAGGTAAACCCTGGCGTGGCTCGCATCAGTTCGCAGGGGTGTGGAATGTCTGTCTCACCAGGAGGTCTGGCTCTTAGAGATAGTTTCTCAGTTAAATCCCGAGGCAGCGTCACTGGCCCTGCTGTTATAAAGGCAAGCAGTGACTCATTGTTATGGTTTGTGCAGGTCAGCACTACATGTGAGACAAACATAAAAAGTACAGATAATGTCCCAGCGTTGTTACTTGTGCAGAGGCAAAGTGCTGGTGATGGTTGGTGTGGTGAACTGCCGGTCTCTGTGCTGGATACAAGTCGAAATGGAAAAGTGCTGCTGCTGCAGGTTTTCAGTAGGACTTTAATTTTTGGGGTTTTTTCATTATGGACATTGCCTAAGAGACATGGCTAGAAAATGCCCCAGGTACATTTTACTTTTCCGTTTGTGTTGAGGGGAAAGGTAGTTCTTTATTCTCCTCTTTACACAGCTCTTCTTCCTCTGTCCCTGCCAGTCTTTGCATAGTCTGGTGGATTTCTTGATTTTTAGAAAAAACTGGGTAGCTCTGCATTTTTACTTTATTGCTGCTGCTTTCTTACAGGAACTTTGTGACAAACAAATAAGGTGTCTTACTCTATATCAGAAAGTTATTGTTAGTCTGGTCTGATGTTGGTCTGAAAGTGCTTTACATGAGATATGTATAGAAACAAGAAAATCCCGGTTGGTAATCAGGTCTATTCTTTCTTTTTGCCTTGTAGATACAGAGCTTTAGAGATAATTAAGAAGTAACTCTTAGGCTGAAAAATTCTATTCAGTTTCTGTTTGAATAGACAGATAGTCCTGTTAGACAATAGAGGGTTTGGGGTTTTTTGTTGTGTTGATAGAAAAAGGTTTTCTTTAAACTGCTGTGTTACACAAAATATTGTCATTAGAAGTACTAGACGATTTTTTTTTTCAAGTAGAGAAAGCAAGAGGACAGTCTGCACCCAAAAATGGGTAATATGTTCATCTTGGCTAAAACATATTCTCTTCCTTGACTGCAATGACTTAAATGATAAGAAGGGAAGTTCTGGCCAGGTGGGGGTTGGTCTCTTCTCCCATGCACTCAGCAATAGAACAAGGGGGCACGGGCTCAAGCTCTGCCAGGGGAAATTGAAGTTGGAGAGCAGAAATTCTTTGCAGAGAGAGTGCTCAGGCACTGGAATGGGCTGCCCAGAGAGGGGGTGGATTCCCCATCCCTGGAGGTTTTTAACCTGAGATTGGCCGTGGCACTGAGTGCCCTGATCTGGTAAAGGGACTGGAGTTGGACCAAGGGTTGGACTGGATGGTCTCGGAGGTCTTTTCCAACCCAGTGTATTCTGTGATTCAAAGAAAAATACTGATTTTGTCTCTAATATTGAAAATATTTTATATGCTGAAAACTGACCACTTGAGCTGTAGCTCTTAGTGTAGGATGTGTTTTTTGCCTTGTGTTCTGCATCACTGTTACTGCTGTTTCAAAGCCTTTAAATTTCTCGAGAGGAAAGTCCTTTGATGTGTGGACTGTTGCAGCTTTGGGGGATTTATAGGTGTGTATCCTACAGTGCTGCTCAGTACTGCCTTAACCATCTGCCATTTGCCTTTATTGAATGTCTTTATGCAGAGCTTACTCATTTATTACTCCTCTTCCTCCTTCCTTTGCAAACAGGAGCATTCGGTCTCGGTGCTGTCTGTGGAGTTGTGGAGTGTCTCCAGGTCAGGGTTCTGCCCAAGCCCAGGTTGAAACATTGTATGAAAAGACATGATAAGATAAACATTCCATTGCTAATCCTCAGTTGCCAGTCCTGTGGCCAGTGATCAGCAAGTTCTTTACAATTCATTGAAGTCATATTTGTTAATCTTACCTCATTTTTTATATGTGCTGTAGTTCTTTGAAGGCGTCAGGGAGCGTGTGGTGCATGTGAGGAGGTGTATGGGCAGAACGTGGTGTAGTTTCACACATCTGCATTAACTTGGATGATTATAAAGTAGGCTCTGCCTGGCACAGACCAGCCTTTTGTGTGGAACTCCTAGAGTACTTTCTAAGAGTTAACTTCAAACTCTTCTATGCAATTTTATATTTATGCTACTACAGTGTCCTAAAATTTGATAAATCACAGAATCATGGAATGGATTGGGATGGAAAAGACCTCCGAGATCCTCGAGTCCAACCCTTGGTCCAACTCCAGTCCCTTTACCAGATCATGGCACTCAGTGCCACGGCCAATCTCAGGTTAAAAACCTCCAGGGATGGGGAATCCACCCCTCTCTGGGCAGCCCATTCCAATGCCTGAGCACTCTCTCTGCAAAGAAGTTTTTCTGCTCTCCAACTTCAATTTCCCCTGGCAGAGCTTGAGCCCGTGCCCCCTTGTCCTATTGCTGAGTGCCTGGGAGAAGAGACCAACCCCCATCTGGCCAGAACTTCCCTTCAGGGAGTTCCAGACAGTGCTGAGGTCACCTCTGAGCCTCCTCTTCTCCAGGCTAAACACCCCCAGCTCCCTCAGCCTCTCCCCACAGCACTTGTGCTCCAGTCCCTTCTCCAGCCTCGTTGCTCTTCTCTGGACCCACTCCAGCCCCTCAATCTCTTTGCTGAACTGAGGGACCCAGAACTGAACACAACACTCAAGGTGTGGCCTCCCCAGTGCAGAGTCCAGGGGAAGGGTCACTGCCCTGGGCCTGCTGGCCATGCTAGTTTGGATCCAGGCCAGGATCCCCTTGGCCTTCTTGGCCACCTGAGCACACTGTTGGCTCCTGTTGATCTTCCTGTCAATCTCTTTCCTGAGCTGAGGGGCCCAGAACTGAACACAAATCAAGTCCTTGCTGTTTCCTTCATTTTAGAATTACTTGCTGCTACTTGGTTTGTCTTTTTCCCTTTCCTTGTGCTCATTTAATGCTGACTAAGGCCTTTGAATTTCAAATTACTGGGGTTTTTTTCGGTTCTGTGTACCAATTAGCTGTTAATCTCTGGCAGAGACCCTGCATTGTCCTTCATATATGGTATCACTGGGGCAGATCTAAATCAGTTGTGGTGAATGTTACTATTGCTTAGTTCTTCTAATTTCTTGTAATTTCATTACTTTTTCTCCCCATCCCTTTTCCTTCTACCTTCAGCTTTGTATTATCTTGCATTTATTGGTAACGTGGTTGAATTAAGATTTTTACTCTCCTGAGATGTTACTGTTAGTAGTGAAGCAGTTGTGACTTGTGCGACTCTGCTCATGTCCAAATCAGGACATTTCATTGTGATAAACAGGAATTATGGAATTGCTCTTACTTAGCCACTCCTTCTCATAACCCTAATGGGAATTCATTACTCCCGGGTTTGTTGAGAGCCAGCTGGCAAGATAAGGAGTCTGTGTGTTTTCTCTGAGTATTCTATGACCACATCTCTTGACATGTTGGTATTATTTGACAGAGACCTTAGATGATAGTTAGCTGATCTCCTCAGAATTAAGAAGATTTGGCATTAACTGAATTTTTTACATCCAACTCTACTGCAAATAGCACTATCCACTAGACTTTTATTTTCCCTATGTCAGTCCCTTTGGTTTTGAACTTACCACTGAATTCCTGTGAAGAACATAAAACAACTTAAAATTTCCCATCAACTCTTTGTCCCTGGGGGATGTTCCAGAGCCGTATGGATCTGGCACTGGGTGATCTGATTTAGTGGATCAGAGATTGTAGTGTTGGGTGGTCAGTTGACTGGAGTGAAGTTGTGGGTCTCTTCCAACCTTGATAACTCTGTGATTCTGTCTAACCAATGTCATCTTGTTTGCTTATTTAAGTAACGCAAACATTTTATTGTTTCTGTTCTTCCTCGTTCTGTCTCCACCATTGTCTGCTGTTTACATGTTTCTCATAATGTTAGCAAGTTGATCAAGATGGCTTTTTCCAGTGTTAGCTGCCTCAGAAAACAGGTGCCTTGCTTTGGTTTCCTCTGTCTCAGTGTGCAGTTGAACCTTTAGTTGCACTGTATTGGTGTGTATGAACTATTTTACTGCTCTGTGGAAAGTGTCTTAATGACCATCCCTATTGGCTTAGTGTTGTGCACGTTGTTATTGTCCTCTTCAAGCAAGTCTTGTCCTGCATTAAGGTATTTGATTCCTTTCCCCTCCTGCAAGTTTATATAGGATTTACACTTTTTGGATGACTTTTATCTCTGCAAATTTGGTCTTTACTTGTGTCTCTCCATGCTGAACTTTTTTCTGTTTACCTTCATTTATAGTTAGTGTTGCCTTTTGTAGTCCCCCTGCCATTTCCTTATGGCACTTTGCTTTGCTGAGAAACGTATTTGTTTTATAATGGTGTGATTTATGCAGTATTTAAGGTAAGGCAACATTAGGGTATGAAAACACTATTACAGTGAAAATCTCTTAGGAAGGTCATCATCAAAACTAGCGTGGCCAGCAGCCCCGGGCAGTGACCCTTCCCCTGGACTCTGCCTTGGTGAGGCCACACCTCGAGTGTTGTGTTCAGTTCTGGGCCCCTCAGTTCAGGAAAGAGATTGAGGGGCTGGAGCAGGGCCAGAGAAGAGCAACAAGGCTGGAGAAGGGACTGGAGCACAAGTGCTGTGGGGAGAGGCTGAGGGAGCAGGGGGTGTTTAGCCTGGAGAAGAGGAGGCTGAGAGGTGACCTCAGCACTGTCTGGAACTGCCTGAAGGGAAGTTCTGGCCAGGTGGGGGTTGGTCTCTTCTCCCAGGCACTCAGCAATAGCACAAGGGGGCACGATGGGCTCAAGCTCTGCCAGGGGAAATTGAAGTTGGAGAGCAGAAAAAACTTCTTTGCAGAGAGAGTGCTCAGGCATTGGAATGGGCTGCCCAGAGAGGGGTGGATTCCCCATCCCTGGAGGTTTTTAACCTGAGATTGGCCGTGGCACTGAGTGCCATGATCTGGTAAAGGGACTGGAGTTGGACCAAGGGTTGGACTTGATGATCTCGGAGGTCTCTTCCAACCCAATCCATTCTAGGATTCTGTGATCATGGAATGCCTTTAATTTCTGGTACAGTTTACCCTCCAGTCATGCTCTGTAGTGGGTGATGTGCTTTACTGGCAGATGAGATCAGTGTTGCAGCACCAGGCCTCAAGTAAGCATTTGATCAAAGAGGCTGGAAATTCAGGAGCAGCCTTGCTGCTTCCCAGTTTTCCTCTGAGCAGGTGCAAGGAAGCCCAGCAGCAGAGTGTGTTTCCCCACACCTCCCCCCTGGGAGCAGGAATGCTCAGCATGGTCGGTCTGTCTGTCTGTCTCTTTCTTTAAGAGTAGCCAGTTGCAGATGGCTGGTGGAGGTGTAGTCTGCAGGGGTCTGCTTATCAATTACTTCATGTCTTCTTCACTGGCACAGTTTTGTTGGTGCCAGCAAAAGCAGAAAGGGGAGCGGCTCTGCTTTGTTCTGTAGCTTTACATTTCTGTCAGTTAAATATGTCCTGGGGCAGATGATCGATCTGCCCCCTCCCCTGCCCCACCTCCAGCTGACTGTGCTGTCAGCCAGATGGATTGTGCTGCCAGAGATCAGCTGGGCTTTGATGACACTTTTTAACAGTCTCGATTCTGCTTCGTGGTTACTCTGCCTTTCAAGTGTTTGCACTCAATATGTAAACTTGAAATTATTTTGCTATGTGGTGTCTTTCTTTCTCATGCTATCTTTGAAATGTGGTGGCATCAATCGACTGAGGATCTTACTAAAGTTTTAACTCAGCTACTCTGTGAAGTTATTCTGGAAAAACAAATGTTGACAAGTTTTTGAATGGTCATAAAAATATTTGGCTTTAATTATTTTGCATTTTAAGTATGTTAAATCTGGTGTGGAATTAATGTGAAACAATGTGAAAGGTGAAATAATCTGGCAGCTCAGGCGTATGCCAAGCAAAGTGCCTTGGCACAAGTCTTACCATAAATGGCAAATTCAGAATTGTCTGTATGGGAGAATTTTCATATTATTTTAACAGAAAAACCTGGACTGTGTAATTTTTTGATTATTTTTTTAAGGAGCACTGCTGATCTATAAAGTGTGAAAGCAGTCTGTAGCTGGACAGGTCTTTATGAAGGGAACTTCACTGTTAATGTGATGTTTGATGGAGCTAAGCAAGGATTTTGGAGGGGGTGAAGGCGGAAAGTTTGTGTGGCTAAAAACATTTCTATCAGTTTTTATTTGACTTACTTGACTCTGTTATATTAATTTAAATGTTTTTGCTTTATCTTTGTCTCCTTTTTTGGCTTCACTGAGATTATCTGATTACACTTTGAATTTTTATTTCCTGTTTATTTTTAACTATATTCATCTCAGCTTATTTAATCAGCCATGTCCATTTCTGTGCTACCCATTTGCCAGGTCTAACTTAACAAATGATTTATAGGTGAAGATAAGGCAGCATTTTTTTTCCCCTTCTATAATCCTGTTATACCTTAGCAGTTGTGTAACATCCTTGTACCTTGTCGTTGCAGCCACTCAGATGACGATTCCGGATCAGCATCAGGGTCTGGGTCTGGGTCGAGCTCTGGGAGCAGCAGCGACGGGAGCAGCAGCCAGTCAGGCAGCAGTGACTCTGACTCCGGGTCGGAGTCGGGCTCTCAGTCAGACTCCGAGTCTGACACATCCAGAGAGAAGAAACAAATTCAGTCTAAACCACCAAAACTTGATGGATCTGAGGTAAGCAAGACAAGTAAACGACCCTTTGGGGGAAAGGAGGGGGAATCTTACAAAAACCTTTCTGTGCAGTTGGTTTCAAGAGCAGTGTCGATGTAAAAAGTAAATTTGATGAACTGTTCTTAATTGGATTTCAACTTGATTGAGTTAGTGAATACACCTCCTTAGCTGCCTTAAACATTAGGCAAGTTTCTTATGTGTACTTGGATTTGTGCTTTTAAAATTCTCACATTTTTAAGTATTTTGAGTTAAAAGCGTACCCAAATTTCATCAAAGGAAAGCATGGCCTAATTTACTGGAATTTACAGAAGCAAGGACACACGGAATGTTACTGCTTAAATGCTGTTTTTACATTGTTTCTCTGATGCTGTTTCCTTGTATCAGTTATTTAAATTGTTTCTCTAATGCTTGGTTTCCTTGTACAGTAAATTATTGTACAAAAATTCAAGCTTACATAGTTGGCTTTTGTATCAGTAAGGTGGCTAAAAGCAGGAAAAAAGTGGTGTTTGGAAAACCCTTGAATCCAGTGGGCCGGAATTCCCTGCACTCTTCTGTTTTGTACAGACTTAATTAGAGTGTTAGATCTATTTATTAAAGGTAGTAGGGTATTACTTACCATAACAATTCCAGACTATTAAGGATTCTTTACTTTTTTTTTCATGTACTTTAGTATTACTGTATGAAACAAAAACATAGCAGTTAAGTGGTCTGAAAGAATTTATCTGTGTCAGTGTACAAATGTACTGTATAAATGTTTTACCTTAACATTGCCTACACAGCTTATTGTTAAACATGTGGTAGTAATTGCCCTGGCAATTAATCACAGAATCATAGAATGGATTGGGTTGGAAAAGACCTCCAAGATCATCAAGTCCAACCCTTGGTCCAACTCCAGTCCCTTTACCAGATCAGGGCACTCAGTGCCACGGCCAATCTCAGGTTAAAAACCTCCAGGGATGGGGAATCCACCCCCTCTCTGGGCAGCCCATTCCAATGCCTGAGCACTCTCTCTGCAAAGAATTTTTTTCTGCTCTCCAACTTCAATTTCCCCTGGCAGAGCTTGAGCCCATGCCCCCTTGTCCTATTGCTGAGTGCCTGGGAGAAGAGACCAACTCCCATCTGGCCAGAACTTCCCTTCAGGGAGTTCCAGACAGTGCTGAGGTCACCTCTGAGCCTCCTCTTCTCCAGGCTAAACACCCCCAGCTCCCTCCGCCTCTCCCCACAGCACTTGTGCTCCAGTCCCTTCTCCAGAGTCGTTGCTCTTCTCTGGCCCCGCTCCAGCCCCTCAATCTCTTTGCTGAACTGAGGGGCCCAGAACTGAACACAGCACTCAAGGTGTGGCCTCCCCAGTGCAGAGTCCAGGGGAAGGGTCACTGCCCTGGGCCTGCTGGCCACACTAGTTTGGATCCAGGCCAGGATCCCATTGGCCTTCTTGGCCACCTGGGCACACTCTTGGCTCCTGTTGAGCTTCCTGTCACTCAGTCCCCCCAGGTCCCTTTCTGCCTGGCTGCTCTCCAGCCACTCTGTGCCCAGCCTGGAGAGCTGCAGGGGGTTGGGGTGGCCAAAGGGCAGGACCTGCACTTGGCCCTGTTGAACTTCATCCCATTGGAATCAGCCCATCTCTCAAGTCTATCCAGATCCCTCTGCAGGGCCCTCCTGCCTTCCAGCAGGTCGACACTCCCTCCCAACTTGGTGTCATCAGCAAATTTGCTGATGATGAACTCCATCCCCTCATCTAAATCATCAATAAAGATGTTAAACAGGACTGTTTCTGTTTTGCAGAAATCTTACTGCTTTTAAAACTACCTGATATTATTAGTTAATGCAATATTTTGTAGTGATTTTTTTTAATTGATAAACTTAAGATCTAGGATGCTACTTGAGAAGAGCAAATACGTGGTGAACTGGAGACTGTCGGTGTGTTTAACAGACTCTCATCTCTGTTCCTCTGCAGTTTTGGAAGTCTAGCCCGAGTATACTTGCTGTGCAAAGATCAGCAGTGCTCAAGAAGCAACAACAACAACAAAAGGCAGCCTCGTCAGACAGTGGTTCAGAAGAGGTGATTAGCATAATTTAGATTTTTCAAATGTTAACATGCCTGTCTCATTGTCTTACATGTTAAAATAAAATCGGTAGGGGCAATTTATATTCTCTGAGTGTGCACAGAAGTCTGGGTTTAATCTGTAAAAGTAACATTCAAATAACTGGCATTTTTATAAGGAAAAATAAAAATGTCTCTACTTGTTTTCAAGTGAGTTGTCCCAAAATTATATCAGCCTCGATTCTGTGTTATTTTTAGGTAGGTATTCTGTGTTGTCTGAAGCCCCATGGTACTTCTGGCTCCTTGAGTCTTGTAAAGGCAGATAAAAATGCTGAAGTATTTCCTTCTGGATAAGGTCGTTGCTGTGGTTTTCAAAAATTCTGTATAAAGTAGAAAACTACATTTTAATAAATTTTGTAACACCACAAAAGAATTCTTGTATTTTAAGAATGAGATCTGTATTCCAGGTATTTCAAAATCTAAATCACAGGCTAAAGAAATGTTGAATTTGTGCAGCAGGAGCATCTTTTAAGAACACTGGTCTGAACTGTGAAATGCAATTTATTTGTAGAGCAGCCTTTTTGTCCTTCACTAGAAAGGCTACACCTTGCAGTCACAGTCACTTGGTTGGATTTCTGGTTTTGAGTCATTTAGCAGCTCATCATGTAATCTTAAAACTTAATCACCTGTCATTAAATGAAGTTACAGCTGTTAAGTACTCTTTTCCTGAAAAACATTTTTCAGGATAAAACTCAGTCTAAATCTAAACTTAAGCTGATGAGGGGTTGGCCTTAGGAAAACGTGACTGTAAGAGGATTCTTGGTTTTAATTCAAAACCAAGAAAGAAGCAGCCTGCTATTTCCAAAATTGTCTTAAACTGCTGCTTTAATGTGAAACAATATGGAAGGTGAGAAAACTCCTCCTGAGGGCAGGAGATTTTGTTAGGATTTCAACAGAGCCATCATCTTGATTAAAGTGGGGCAGCTTAAACCCTGACTGCTTTTATGTAGGCACAGTGTTAGTTTTTTAAGATGGGGGTTTTTTTGTGATGTTCTCCAGAGCTGTGCTGGGACAGTGTATTCATATTTGGATAAATACAAAAACAAGAGCAGTCTTTATCTCATTCTGTATTAGCAGCTACACTGTGGGGGAGGAAGAGGGTAAAACGTGAATCATTTGCCTCCAATATGGAGGTAGAAGCTGATTTATCTTTCAGATGTTAGAAGTACTTAATTATTTTTGTGATAATGAATTGTTTTGTTGTTGTTTTTTTTAATTCCATCACCTGCAGGACTCCTCAAGCAGTGAAGATTCAGCGGATGACTCATCCAGTGAAAACAAGAAGAAAAAACATAAAGAGTAAGATATTTTCATAAGTAATAACACACATTTTTATCGTAGAGACATATGCTCATAATGTTGTGCCTCGTTTCCTCACCCTTGAAATGCTTATGTTCCCTTTTTAATTTGTCTTGGTCTTTCATTTCCAATTTTGGAATTTTTAAAATAAATTCTCAAATGAATACCTCTATCACATTAGTTTCTCAGCAAAAGAGTCTGAACTATTGTTTGAAAACACTGAGCAGTGCTTTTATTTTTAAAATATTGCAGTTTATTTTTGATTTGAAGGCCCTCTCTAAAAATTCTTACAGAAATGAGAAACTACTTAAGGTGGTTGTCTCACAGCAAATTCAAGTTGGAGTTCCTTAGATGATGCCAGATTCTTTTTGTTTGGATATTTGGGTGTTTGTTTGTACTTTGGTTTCTTTCCCCCTGGGACATGTTTAAAAGTTATCATAGTTTTGACAGTAAATAACTTTATTAACTAGCAAAGAGGTTTTACTGAAAGCTCTTTCTAAATGCTGGTTTACACATTGTAATTGTGACAGTCATGGAGAGTCAGTGACGTGAGGTTTTTTATGAGGAGTAAGTAGGAATTGAGCTGTTTTATTATTCTTTACCTGCCAATTCATAAGTCACCTCAGGGTGAAGGGTTGCCAGGGTAATATCTTCAGGAAATAGTAGTTGGGTGGAAAGAAAATAGGAGATATAAAAAGAATCCCTGTGCAAAATGGGACTTCTTAGCAATAAGCTGCAATTCACACTTTGTTTAGTTAAGAATTCTATGCATTTAGTAGCATACTCTATTACAGGACAGATAATAAAGGTAGACAGACAGACAGATAATGGATAGAGAAAGAAAGAAAGAAGGAAAGAAAAGAAAGAAAGAAGGAAAGAAAAGAAGGAAAGAAAAAGAAAGAAGGAAAGAAAAAGAAAGAAGGAAAGAAAAAGAAAGAAGGAAAGAAAAAGAAGGAAAGAAAAAGAAAGAAGGAAAGAAAAAGAAAGAAGGAAAGAAAAAGAAAGAAGGAAAGAAGGAAAGAAGGAAAGAAAGAAAGAAAGAAAGAAAGAAAGAAAGAAAGAAAGAAAGAA
>JAJPCS010000091.1:235066-250033 GCA_021164005.1 Willisornis vidua nigrigula | reverse complement strand
AAAGAAAGAAAGAAAGAAAGAAAGAAAGAAAGAAAGAAAGAAAGAAAAGAAAGAATCTGTAACCGAATCACTTCATGTAGCCAGTGCTTGAATGTTTGTCCTGTGGCTCATCTGTACAAGGTTTTACTGACAGGCAGATCAGAGATTTCTCAGTATATAAATCAGTACATATTCAAGCCTTACAAAATGGTGCTTTCTATCTGTTTACTAAATTCCAAAATGAGTACAGGTCATAGATTTTTGTTAGTTTTTTTTTTTAATTTACTGCTTGGAGAAAAAGTATTTTTTGAGGAAAGCACCAAGGAATTCCAGACACTCCAGACAGAGAGTCAGCTTCATTGGGGGCCCAATGTAAATGCCTGTCTGCTGACATTGGCATGGTGGGGAATGAACTGGAGGAATGAGAAGTGTATGCACGCCTGCAGGGCTCTGTCTTACCGGCATCATGGAAATGCAGTGGGATGACTTCTGTGACTGGAGTGCTGGAGGGATACAGGCTCTTCAGGAAGGACAGGCCGGGAAGACAAGGAAGTGCTGTTGCCCTCTGTATCAATTACTGGATGCAGTGCATGGAGCTCCACCTGGGGATGAATGACTGAGCTTATGGGTCAGGATCAAAGGGAGGGCAGGGACAAGTGACATTACAGTGAAGGTCTGTACAGGCCACCTGACCAGGAAGACCAAGCCAGTGAAGCCATCAACAGCCTCACTTTCACAAATTCTGGTCCTCCTGGGGGCTTCAGCCATCCTGATTCCTGTTGGAGGGTACACAGAAGGGCACAAACAATTCATGAAGCTCCCAGAATGCATTGATGACTTCCTTCTCCAGGTGCTGTAGGAGCCAACAAGGAGCGGTACTATGCTGGGCCTCTCACCAACCAGGAGAGGCTGGTGGGGAATGTGAAGCTCAAGGGAAGCTTGGGCTGCAGTGACCATAAAAGGTCCTCAGGGCAGCAGGGAAGATGGCCAGCAGGCTCACTGGACTTCAGGAGTGCAGGTTTTGCTCTCTTCAAGGTTTCCATGGTAGAAGGAAGGCAACCCTGGAAGGAAGAGGGACCCAGGAGAGCTAAATGATATTCAAGGATTGCCTTCTGCAGGCTCAAGGCTAAGGCACCCTGTAATGAGGAAATCAGGGAAAAGCACCAGGAGGCTTGCATGAATAAAGAAGGATCTCCTGGACAAACTTTAACACAGATAGCTTACAAAGGGGAAAGGTAGTCTGGGATGAACACATTGAAATTGTCAGAACAGCCAGGGATCTGATGCAGAAAGCTTAAGGGCTGGTAGAAGAAAATTTGACCAGAGATATCAAGGGTTAAAAAAAAAAGCTTCTCTAGGGACATCAGGGATAAAAAAACAGACTAGGGGAAATGTGGACCCTCTCAGGGAGGATATGTGAGACCCAATTATGCAGGACAGAGAGAAGGCTGAGGTACTCAATTACTTTCTTGACTAAGTCTTCGCTAGCAAGTGCTGTAGCCACACTGGCCAAGTTGCAAAGGCAGAAACAGGGACTGGGAGAATGAAGAATCACATGCTGTAGGAGAAGATCAAGTCTGAGACCAGTTAAGGAACCTGAGGGTGCACAAATTTGTGGGACCTGGCAGGATACACCCTTGAGTCCTGAGGGTACTGGTGGAGGAAGTGGCTAAGCATAAACCTCATTTTTAACAAAGGGAAAGAAGGAAGACCCAGGGAACTGCAGGCTGGGCAAGTCTCACCTCAGTGCCTGGCAAGATCATGGTGCAGATCCTCCTAGAAATTATGTTAGGGCATGTGGGAAATAAGGAGGAGACTGGTGACAGCCAGCATGGCTTCACTAAAGGCAAATCACACCTGACAAATCTGCTGGCTTTCTACAACTGGACTTAGAGCTCTGGTGGATGAGGGAAGGGCAACAGATGTCATGTAGCTGGACTTGTGCAAAGCATTTGGCACTGCCCTGCATGACATCCTTCTCTGTGAACTGGAGAGAAGTGGATTTAACAATTGGATAAAAATTGGTGGATAAAAATTGGATGGATGATCGCACTCAAATTGTTGGGTCAACATATCTGTGTCCAAGTGAAAAGCAGTCTGGTGTTCCTCAGGGGTCAGTACTGGGACTGGCACCTTTTATCATCTGTGTTTTCAAAGTGGACAGTGGGATTTAATGCACTCTGCCCAAGTTTGCCAACAACTCCAAGCTGGAGGGAAGGGATGCCATCTAGAGGGAACTGGACAGGCCTGAGAGGTGGGCCTGTGCCACCCTCATAAAGTTCAACAAGTGCAAGGTCCTGCACCTGGATTGTGGCAATCCCAAGCACTAATACAGACTGGGCAGAGAATGGATTGAGAGTGGCCCTGCAGACAAACACTTGGCAGTGCTGGTGAAGGGAAAGCTCCTTATGAGTCATCAGGTTCACTGGCAGCCCAGAACAGCAGCTGTGTCCTGGGCAGCGTGGGCAGCAGGTCAGAGGAGGTGATTCTGTCCCTCTGCTTTGCTCATGTGAAACCCCACCTGGAGTGTTGCATCCAGTTCTGCGGACCCCAACAGAAGAATGTGAGTCTGCTGGAGCACATCCAGAGGAGGCCACTAAGGTGATGAGTGGGCTGGAACACCTCTGCAAAGAAGACAGGCTGAGAGAGTTGGGGCTGTTTTCCAGGAGAAGAGAAAGTCTCTGGGGATGCCCTATAGCACCTTCCATTACCTGAAGGAGGGCTGTAAGAGAGCTGAAGAGGGTCTTGTCACAAGGACATAGAGTGATAGGACAAGGAGGAAATCGCCTTAAGCTGAAGGAGGGTGGATTCAGATTAGATATTGGGAAGAAATTCTTCGCTGTGAGCATGGTGAGACACTGGAACAGGTTACCCAGAGAAGTGGGTGCCACATCCCTGGAGCTGTTTAAGGCCAGGTTGGGCGGGGCTTTGAGCAACCTGGGCTAGTGGAAGGTGCCCCTGCCCATGGCAGGGAGTCGGAATTGATGATCTTTAAGGTCCCTTCCAACCCAAACCATTCTGTTTATTAAGATGTTCTGTATCACTGGCCATGTGTCATCTGTACAACAGACATGTGTTTTGTATAACTGGGACAATGGGAATACAATTTTCTCCAGGAGACAATGTCTTGAAAGATAAGAAAGAGAGGAGGGATCAAAACACTTGATTCCTAAACTTCGGGATTGAAAATCCAAGGAAAATATTTCTTGGTAATATTACAATTTTGATGAGCATTGCTACTGCTTCTACCACCCTTATCAGGTGGACCTAAACCTGGCATTAATATAAAGACTTACTAGTATCTCAGTATATTTTGTTTTTTCTTGTTCATTAAGCTGAGATTAAATTTGCCTGTATAAAGTCAGACTTTGAATCAAAATGCTATTCATCATCTTTCATGTCACAAAGTATAAGATCTCAGTTAAGCAGAAACAAGGAGGTCCTGCTGCTCAATCACAAGTGTCTTACTCATAGTACCTTGTCTGGCTCTGAAACTGATGTGAGAGTTTTGGAAGCCAGTGCCATTCACTGCAATTCAGGTTTTTCTGAGTGTTTCTCAAATCTGCCTCTTATTTTTGATTCTTGTAACAAAGTTGCTGATATTTTTATGTGGGCCACAGGGACATAAGGCAGTGTGGGACTCTTGAGAATATAATATTAAAGGACTTTATAATCTGAATGTGTGTAAGTTCTGGTAACTGTGTATCCTTCCAGTTAGACTTGTTAAGTGCGTTGTTTTCTTAATGTCATTTTGTTCTGCTGAAATTTAAATTGAAATCCATATTTTTGTTGTTATTTTACATTTTAAATCTTGACAACAGAAAACTTAGTCCAACTCCTTTCGATGCAATTGGGCAGTTTTTACTTATCTAGTATTCATTGGTGACAATTTTCTGTCATAGAATCACAGAATCACAGAATTGATTGGGCTGGAAAAGACCCCTGAGATCATCAAGTCCAACCCTTGGTCCAACTCCAGTCCCTTTACCAGACCATGGCACTCAGTGCCACGGCCAATCTCAGGTTAAAAACCTCCAGGGATGGGGAATCCACCCCCTCTCTGGGCAGCCCATTCCAGTGCCTGAGCACTCTCTCTGCAAAGAATTTTTTTCTGCTCTCCAACTTCAATTTCCCCTGGCAGAGCTTGAACCCGTGCCCCCTTGTCCTGTTGCTGAGTGCCTGGGAGAAGAGACCAACCCCCACCTGGCCAGAACGTCCCTTCAGGCAGTTCTAGACAGTGCTGAGGTCACCTCTGAGCCTCCTCTTCTCCAGGCTAAACACCCCCAGCTCCCTCAGCCTCTCCCCACAGCACTTGTGCTCCAGTCCCTTCTCCAGCCTCGTTGCTCTTCTCTGGCCCCGCTCCAGCCCCTCAATCTCTTTCCTGAACTGAGGGCCCAGTCTCATCAACTGAAATAACTCTTGTAAGATTTTTATTTCTGTGAAGAATGTTGTAGTTATAGCAGGTCCCTTATGGATGAATAACTGTTCTAAAAAACATCAATGTAAATTACTGTTTTGTCTTTCAATATGCACAGTGAAGACTGGCAAATGTCAGGATCGGGCTCCATGTCAGGAAGTGGTTCTGATTCTGAATCAGAGGAAGATAATGAGAAAAGCAGTTGTGAAGAGAGTGAATCTGACTATGAGCCGAAAAACAAGGTCAAAAGCCGGAAACCTCCAACCAGGTAAGAAGCTGGACATTTGGATACTCTGGTACTATTTCTAATAAGCAGTTGAGTATTTACTACTGCTACACATGTGCCTGAAAACATTAATGCTTATTTAAAAAAAAGAAAGTACTTTTATTTTAAAGTTACACAGCATAATAGCACACTGATGTTTTATTGTGAATACCTTTTCCTATTTCCTTTAACTGAAAGTGGAGTCACTGAGCATTCATGAAATCTGTGTATTCAGAAAGCAATGCAGATTTATTGTTGTCCCTGTTGAAACTTCATTGTTGTGTCATACCTTATTGTCTTCAAGAATTAAGCCAAAAAGTGGGAAAAAGAGTGCAGGACCAAAAAAGAGGCAGATTGATTCATCAGAGGATGATGATGAGGAAGACGATGATGATGACGATTATGATAAGAGGGGATCTCGTCGCCAAGCAACAGTCAACATCAGTTACAAAGAGGCTGAAGAAACCAAGACAGATTCTGATGATTTGCTAGAAGTTTGTGGAGAAGATGTCCCACAACCTGAAGAAGATGAGTTTGAGACTATAGAGAAGTTCATGGATAGTCGAGTTGGCCGAAAAGGAGGTATTTTTTTTTTTTTTAGTGTTCATCCTGGTGTGCGTTGTGGTGCAACCTCAGGAAATCTGAGGTATAGGTCACCTGTGAGGTTTATAAACATCAATAATTTTAAAGTTACCAAAAAGTCACATTGTTTTGCCTTTCGTATTCATAAGAATGTTCCTTGCAGAATGAAATAAAAAAAAAATTGCATACCTAAGTAGAAAATAAAACTTCAGTGGCAGATAGCTCTGTATGACATAAATGCACACCAAATTGTTATGCCACTGTTTGCACAGTTCAGTGATACTTGATCAGTCTAAATTATATGCAGGGGAGTGGAGAAAGTGGACTAAATAGGAGAGCTGACTAATAGTCTGAACACTGAAAGATGGTGTTTGCACTGAGATAGTTTCAGTTTCTGCTTTACAAGTACAGAACAATGTGTGGAATGGTTACTGAATACATCTAAAATTTCAGTGGTGCACTTGTGTGTGAATAATGGTAGACATGCCATATTTTCAGTAATAATGGGATGCAGTGTCTAGTAGTACTGCTTTGTGTCAGTCTGCAAGTTCAACTCATAGAATCATAGAACAGTTTGGATTGGAAGGGACCCTAAAGATCATCAGTTCCAACCCTCCTGCCATGGGCAGGGACACCTTCCACTAGACCAGGTTCCTCAAAGACCCATCCAACCTCACCATGCTGGTTTAAAGGTAAACCAGCATGAGAAATGAACACAGCTCAAGAGAGATTACAAATCAGAGCTACTATTTGCTAAAAATATTACATTAAATACAATGATAGAGACAAAAACAGGTTTTAACCCACAAAAACAGATATATACCCCAGCACCCTGTGCCACAAACAGCTGTGTTCATTGGCCCCTGAGCTGAGCACCACTTGATCCCCCTGAGTGCAAAGTAAAAGGAAAGGAAACCTGTTAATGAGGATGGGGATTGCAGTCTTTTCAAGAGTGGCAGTTGCAGTCCTGTTGAGGTTCTGGTTCTCCTCTGGGTCCAGTGAGTAGTACCAGAAGTCCCCAAACCCCAGGATTATATAGGTCAGATTCAGGAGGGAATGCCCAGTACCTTCCCAAGGGCGGGGAGTTTCACAGTGGGGGGTTTACGCTGTGAGTTATGGTATAGTTTTGGAATCTTTGATGGTCTAAGTCCTTGCAACTGCCCATTGTGCCAGTCCTTGGTGGCCCATTAGCAGACATGACCCCTCAGGCTTGGTGTGAAGGTGCTGATGCCTCACCAGAGGGAGGTTACCAGAACTGAGTCATTGATGTGAAGAGAGAAACACCTCCCCTATCTTCCAGGCTTCTTTAACACCCAGCTTGTAGCCTGAGGGGTCAGGTGTGCCCTGGGCAGCTGCTGCAAAGGATCCATTATTAACTGTCCATCAGAATTTACATAAATGGTGTAAAATGCACAGTTTTGGTTAGACCCCCATAATGATGAACTGGTCCTGGCCCCTGTAACTAGGACACTCACTTTGAACACTTTCAGGCATGAGGAATCAAAAACCTCTCTGGGAAACCAATTATAGAATTGCAGAATAAAATCACAGAATCAACTAGGTTAGAAAAGACCTCTGAGGTCATTGAGTCCAACTTTTGACCTAATATCACCCTGCCTACCACACTGTGGTCCTGAGTGCCACATCCAGTCTTCTTAAACACCTCCAGGGACAGTGGCTCAACCATTTCCCTGGGCTGCCCATGCCAATGCCCAGTCACTCTTTCTGTAAAGAACTTCTTTCTAATGTCCAACCTAAACCTCCCTGGGGCAGCTTGAGGCTGTGCCCTCTTGTGCTGCTGCTGGTTTCCTGGGAGAAGAGACCAACCCCCGTGTGGCTACAACTTCCTTTCAGGGAGTTGTACAGAGTGAGAAGGTCTCCCCTGAGCCTCCTCCTCTTCAGGCTGAACAAGCCAAGCCCAGCTCCCTCAGCCTCTCCCCACAGCACTTGTGTTCCAGTCCCTTCTACAGCCTCGTTGCTCTTCTCTGGCCCCGCTCCAGCCCCTCAATCTCTTTCCTGAACTGAGGGGCCCAGAACTGAACACAACACTCAAGGTGTGGCCTCACCAGTGCCAAGTGCAGAGGAAGAATCACTTCCGTGGTCCTGCTGGCCACACTATTCCTGATCCAGGCCAGGATGACACTGGCCTTCAGGGCCACCTGGGCACACTGTTGGCTCATGTTCACTTTCCTCTCAGTCAGAACCCCCAGGTCCCTTTCTGCCTGGTTCCTCTCCAGCCACTCTGTGCTCAGCCTGTAGTGCTGCAGGGGATCATTGTGGTCAAAGTGCAGGACCTGGCAATTGGTGTTGTTAAACCTTATCCTGCTGGAATTGGCCCATCTCTCCAGCCTGTCCAGGTCCCTCTGCAGAGCCTTCCTGCCCTTCAGCAGATCAACACTCCCTCTCAGTCTGGTTTCATGTGTAAATTTGATGATGGTGTACTCGATCCACTCATCCAATCATCACTGGAGGTATTAAACAGGACTGGGCCCAACACTGATCTCTGGGAATATCATTAGTGACTGGATGCCAGTTGGATACAGCTCTGTTCCCCACCACTCTGGGCCCAGCCATCAGCCAGTTCTTAACCCAGCACAGAATGCTCCTGTCCAAGCCATGGGCTGCAGCTTTGCCTTGACTGTGCCATGGGGGACAATGTCAAAGGCTTTGCTGAAGGTCAGGCAGACACATCCACAGCCTTTCCCTCATCCACCAGGCAAGTTAACTGCTCATAAAAGGAGACCTGGTTGGTCAGGCAAGACCTGCCTCTCCTAAACCCATCCTGGCTGGGTCTGATCCCCTGTCTGTCCTTGTAGGTGCCACGTGATGGCACTCAGGGTGATCTGTTCCATAGCCTTGCCAGGCACTGAGGTCAGGCTGACAGGCGTGTAGTTTCCTGGCCCTTGGGTGTCCCATTAGCCAAATTCCAGTAATCCAAGATCTCCCTGCTGAGCCAGGACCGTTGATAAATGATGGAGAGCAGCTTCGCAAGTGTCCCCACCAGATCCCTCATCCCCCTAGCATGGATCCCCTCTGGTCCAACAGACTTTTGAGAATCCAAGCAGCTCAGCAGGGCACTAACTGCTTCCGCCTGGATTACAGGGGCCTATTCAGCTCTCCATCCCTGTCTACTGGCTCAGGAGGCCTCTTGTCCTTGTCTTGTTGAAAACTGAGGCAAAGAAGGTGTTAAGTACCTCGTCTTTTCCTCATCTTTGGTAACTATGTTCCCCTCCATGTCCAACAAGCAATGGAGGTTTTGCTTGACTCTCCTTTTGCTATTGTATTTATAAAACCAGGTTTTGTTATCCTTAACAGAAATGGCCAGATGAAATTCAAATTGTGCTTTTACCTCTCTAATTTTTTTTCTACAAGATGTGTCAACATTCGTAAACACTTTGTGCGTTGCCTGCCTTTTTTTCCAAAGGTGATAAACTCTCCTTTTTTCCGTAAGTTCCTGCAAAAGCTCCCTGTCCAGCCAGGCCAGTTGTCTTCCCCAGTGGCTCACCTTTTGGCACACAGGGCCAGTCTGCTGCTGTGCCTTCAAGATTTCTTGATGTATGTCCATCCTTCCTGCACCCTTTTGTCTCTCAGGGCTGTTTCCCAAGGTGGTCTCTGGCCCAGCCTCCTGAATAGGCTGAGCTCTGTCCTCTGGAATGCCAGGGCAGAGGTTTCTTTTGATACCCTGCCTTGTTTCACTGAGTATGGAAAAGTCCATCATTTCATGGTCACTGAACCCCAGACAGCCCCGACCACCACATGTCCCACCAGCCCTTCCCTGTTTGTAAACAGCCAGTCTAGTGGGGCCCCACCCCTGGCAGGTTCTTGGATCAGCTGCAACAGGAAGTTTCCTCCACACATTGCAGGAGCCTCCCAGACTCCCTTCTCTGATCTCCCTGCATACATCCAGCAGGTTAAAGCATCCCACAAGAAAAGGGGCTGGTACCTGAAGTGAGTTCTAGCCAGGTGGGGGTTGGTCTCTTCTCCCAGGCACTCAGCAATAGGACAAGGGGGCATGGGCTCAAGCTCTGCCAGGGGAAATTGAAGTTGGAGATCAGAAAAAAATTCTTTGCAGAGAGAGTGCTCAGGCATTGGAATGGGCTGCCCAGAGAGGGGGTGGATTCCCCACCCCTGGAGGTTTTTAAAGTGAGATTGGCCGTGGCACTGAGTGCCATGATCTGGTAAAGGGACTGGAGTTGGACCAAGGGTTGGACTTGATGATCTCGGAGGTCTTTTCCAACCCAATCCGTTCTATGATTCTATTATTTTGAAACATTCACCAGCTGCTTGTAGAGGAATTCATCCACCTCTTCATCCTGTTTGAGTGAGTCTATAGGAGATTTCCACCAGGATGTTGGCCTTGTTGGCCTTCCCCACCAATTCTTACCCATAGACTCTCAACCTTGTTGTCACTGACCTTAAGTTCTACAGAGTCAAGAGACTCTCTTACGTAGAGATCTTTTCCTCCACTTCTCACCTTGCCTCTCTCCAGAAGAGCATGTAGCCACCCATGGCAGCAATCCATGCTTCACCACCTTCACAGTAAAGAATTGCTTCCTAAAACCTAACCTAAATCTGCTCTCCCTCAGTTTAAAGCCATTACTCCTTGTCCTCCCACTATGTAAACATGTAAAAAATGCCTCCAGCTTTTTTGTAGGCTTGCTTTAGGTATTGAAAGGTGCCTCTCACAACTTGTAATCTTCTTCCTCTCAAATTCCTTCTCCAGTGCTGTGCCATATTCTGGCGTATCCCTCTCCAACACAACAGTGTTGCTGCTGTGGTCTAAGCCTTGGCCACTAAGCTTCCTACATTCTTCCTGTGGAGATGATGTTGCTGCATGTGATGCTTTTTGGTGTTGCCTCTCTCTGTGACTATCTGGCCCCAGCAGGTTGCTGTGCTCGTTTCCTTATCAGGGTGTTCTCACAAAAATGAGTCTGTTTACAGCTGCTGGTGTGTTTCAGCTGCAATACAGTCTGTACTTAATTTACTTATTGCCCTGGTAAGATAAGGGAGGTGGAAAAAATTAACAAAACATGTTTGGGAAGAAACAGATTTGTAGTATGTCTATTAGTAGGTTTGCCACGTCTAAGGACTGACCAAGCATAACATCAGATGTCTTTTGTATGCTCAGAGGTCAGAGTAATATAACAGAAGATGACAAACACTGTTAGTGGAGTGTTCCCTGCTGACTTCTTTAAAAACTAGGAACGCAAATAAAATTGTCATGGGGAAAGATAGGATATGCAGGCTAGGTGTAGAAGTTTTGCTTGCTTTTTTGATTGTCTTTCATAGAATCATAGAATGGATTGGGTTGGAAAAGACCTCCGAGATCATCAAGTCCAACCCTTGGTCCAACTCCAGTCCCTTTACCAGGTCATGGCACTCAGTGCCACGGCCAATCTCAGGTTAAAAACCTCCAGGGATGGGGAATCCACCCCCTCTCTGGGCAGCCCATTCC
Source organism: Willisornis vidua nigrigula (assembly GCA_021164005.1). Classification (NCBI taxonomy): domain Eukaryota; kingdom Metazoa; phylum Chordata; class Aves; order Passeriformes; family Thamnophilidae; genus Willisornis; species Willisornis vidua. The sequence continues at coordinate 239,335 of JAJPCS010000091.1, read as the reverse complement.
AATGCCTGAGCACTCTCTCTGGAGAGAATTTTTTTCTGCTCTCCAACTTCAATTTCCCCTGGCAGAGCTTGAGCCCGTGCCCCCTTGTCCTATTGCCTGGGAGAATACTTGTGCATGTGTTGACATTACCATTGTTCAAATAGTAGTAATGACATTAATAGTGTAGATGCTAATGAAGTATATGCTAATCTAAAGGTATCATCAGTTGCTTTCTCTGCTGCATTTCTGGCTGGTTAACTTGGGGCAATGCACACTTAACTCAAGGCTTGTCATGTGGTTTCTTTCTCAGCCACAGGTGCTGCAACCACCATCTATGCTGTTGAGGCAGATGGTGACCCAAATGTTGGGTTTGAAAAGTCAAAGGAGCCAGGAGAAATACAGTATCTTATTAAATGGAAGGGCTGGTCACACATCCATAACACTTGGGAAACTGAGGAAACACTGAAGCAACAAAATGTTAAAGGAATGAAGAAACTGGACAATTACAAGAAAAAGGATCAAGAAACAAAACGATGGTGAATATTTTTATGTAGACTTCCATGATGCATATTTTGAAACAATATAGGTGCTCTTTTGTGTTTCTGAGACCTGCTACGTGGTTTTGAGAACATAATTTTGAGTGTCTCTGGTAACAAGACCAAAACTTTAGAAGTTGAAGCCTCTTTAACATATCTCTGTGGGGTAATTTTCTGAGCCTGATTTGTGTCTGTGTGATAAATGGAGTTTTAACAAATTGGGTAACATTTAAAAATTAATAATAAATTGTACCTTTTACTAATTTTTCCATTATACTTTGATCAGAGTTCTTTAGGAATTGCTGCAGGTATCATTGTTTTCTTGGTGTGTTAAACATTTCAGATCATTTTAAAGAATTCTTGTTTCAAACCTGAGGTCCATCCTTGAGAACAAAAGCTGAATAAGTCCATGCATTTTAAAGTCACTTTTTTGGTGTTCAGTTTTATTAGTGTGTTCAGTATAATCAATGAATGCTGGTGGGATTTTTAGCAACTGATCATAAGATGGATTCTTGTAGAGCAAACCACCCTGAACACTGTTCTGTGAAAATACTCTAAAATGCACTGCTTGTCAAGAGGCTCGAGCACTGCAGTGCTATTAGTCATGCAGCTAATGGAGAATACTTAACTCTCAACAATAGGTGTTCTCAGTCATTAATGATGAGGCACCCAGGCCAGATGCAGACATTTTGCAGTAGGAATTTTGAATTTGTCCCTTCAAGAAAGCTTTCTAAGCAAGATTCCTATGATGCTTATATTCAGACTAAAGAGTTCCTGAATTTTCTTAGCTTGAGAAACATGCAATGTATTAAATGTTGTAAAATTCCCCTTACAGGCTGAAAAATGCTTCTCCAGAAGATGTGGAATATTACAACTGCCAGCAGGAGCTTACAGATGATCTACATAAACAATATCAGATAGTGGAGAGAATAATTGGTATGTTACAGACTTGGGGACAGAAAATTCTCGGTGTTGAGAATTCTGTATGTTCTCATCTTATGTTGCATGCGTGGTTAAGAAATTTAGAACAACTTTTTAATCAAAAAACCCTTCAGATAAAGAGAAAAGCTGTGATACTGTGAAGCCATCTTCTGTTGTATTATTGCCTAAAATAGATGTTTTCATAGTGTACAGAAGTAAAACACTGATCAGCTCTCCCTGGTGCATTTCTGCAGCTCATTCAAATCAGAAATCAGCAGCTGGTTATCCAGACTACTATTGTAAATGGCAGGGCCTACCTTACTCAGAGTGTAGCTGGGAAGATGGAGCTCTCATTGCCAAAAAGTTTCAGGCACGCATTGATGAGTATTTCAGCAGAAATCAGTCCAAGACCACTCCCTTTAAGGATTGCAAGGTGAGTTTGTAATTCACAATGAATTTATAATCAGTTATACCAGATCTGACTGTCATGGAGTTCACAGTGACCTCTACAGCCTGAGCTCTAGATCTGTGACCTGAATGATGCTGGTAACAGACAAGTGTTTTGGCAGCTGCTGAGCAGCCCTTGCAGTGTCAAGGCCTGTTCTGTGCCTTGTTTCATGCCCACATGAGCAGGCTGGGAGGAAACACAGCAGTAAAGCTGACCTGCAGCTGACCAGAGAGACGCTCAATGCCATTTTATCTCACACTCAGCAGTAAAAGTGGGTGGGCTCACCAAGGGGTGGCTGTTTCTTGGAGACTTGCTGGTCATTAGTCTGCTGGTGAATTAATGTGTGACTCACTTTCTGTCAGTTGTGGGGGTTGGTTTGTTTGTGGGTTTTTATTTTCATTGAGTGGGTGTTTTTTCTTCACTCAGTAAACTTCTTGTTTTGACCCACAGTTTTGTTCTCACTTTTGCCTTTTCTGTTCTCTCCCCTGGCCCTCTGGGGTGGAAATTGAGCAAGCAACTGGGTGGCAGCTTCCTGTTGGCCAAGTTCAAGCTCCCACGTCAGTTACTACAGTAAAAATGTGAAATTCTTCTATGAATCCAAATGGAGGATACATATTACGAATTTTTCTGGAAGGTTTTTCAGAATAGCAATAATGATTTATGGTAATATGTATGGAAAATAGCACTGCTAAGAGCATGTTGTGGATACTAGTCCTCTGCATTTTTACTGGCACTCAAAGATGAGTTTGTTTAGTATCGTAGTTTACTTTAAAAGTAAACTTGGAATGAGTTAATGTCACTCCTGTTGTGAAATACAGATTAGCAATTAAACTAATTTCAGCTTGCAAAGTACGTGGTGTTTTTATATGGCCTCATTTCCATCAGTGGGTAAAAACTAGAGTTGATTGCCTCATAGATACCTACTGTTATTTTGTATATAGGAAGTCATTTTGGTAACTTCAGTCAGCAGTGGGACTGATGATCAATTTGCTTTTTACAGGTTCTGAAACAGAGGCCACGCTTTGTTGCACTAAAGAAGCAACCATCTTACATTGGAGGACAGGAAAGTTTAGAGTTAAGGGATTATCAGTTAAATGGATTGAATTGGCTTGCTCACTCGTGGTGCAAGTAAGTATAGTCTGAAATAAGTTTATTTATTTGAAAATTGTAAGCATTTGTAAAACACTGAAATGGATTTCTCTGTATTTTTTTCTCTGCCGTGAAGGCTTTCATACTGTAAGCTCAAAGTAGAGATCTGGGGGGAGTGGGTTTGCTCTGAATAGTTCCAAAAATTATGATTCCATGGCTGTTCCCAACTAAACCCAGCTAAGATCTGTTATTACTCTGCGTTCAGTTTCTATAGGATAAGTTGTATTTTTAATAAAGCTTAAAACAGGAAAACCAGAAAACCCAAATCAAGCTCTGCTGAAATGTTAACATCAATATTGCACTTTTAAAGTAATACTCATGAGGAATAATTGCAAGCTTTTTGTTAATTTAAGAGGATGGGGAGTTGGAAATAGTTTTTATGAAAAAATAAAGGAAGTAAATTCTTCAATATGTATAGTTGCAAAATCTTGGAAACTTGCATCAATGGGTCTTAGGCTCATAAACTAATTTCTTCTTATCCAATCCTTTCCCCTCTCTGAACCTCCCCTAAATTGTTTTGTTTTGGTTTTCAGAGGGAACAGCTGTATTCTCGCAGATGAAATGGGTCTGGGTAAAACAATACAAACCATTTCTTTCCTGAACTACCTGTTTCATGAGCACCAGTTGTATGGGCCTTTCTTGTTGGTTGTGCCACTTTCTACCTTGACATCCTGGCAGAGAGAGATTCAGACTTGGGCTCCTCAGATGAATGCTGTAGTTTACTTGGGAGATATAACTAGCAGAAATATGGTGAGTATCTCTCTTTATCATTGGAAAGTCTTGTAAAGACTCATTGTTTTGATTAAGACTGAAAAAATACTCTCTGAAGCCCTGTGGCTTTAAGATGCAAATTGAAAGCTTAAAATTTTATCAGATGTAAATGTGTGTGAGAGGTTTTCTTTCTGCTTAGTAGTAAGCAGAATTAAAAATTTAGTCTTGCATTTGAAAATGAATTGTTTTCTTTCACGTGAATTTAGGTGAATGTAGGAAAAATAAGTATGTAAGAAAGCCTGTCATGATCTCAGTTTATTTCCTGAAAGGTTGTTGGTTTGTTTTCTTAGCATTATAAATCTTAACCATTAAAGTAAAGAATTGTTGTATATGTTACACAGGGGTGTGTGGATAGATAGATGATAGATAGATGGATGGATGGATAGAGAGAGAGATATGAGAGATATAGATGATTGATATGGATGGATGGATGGATGGATGGATGGATGGATGGATGGATGGATG